>JARHVA010010941.1:0-109972 GCA_037957365.1 Torreya grandis | reverse complement strand
TGAAATTTTGATTTTAGACGAGGTTTCACGTAAATATCCATGTTATCCAAATATTCTTAACATGGATTTGGGTCCTTGAATACATGTTAATAGACTTGCAGGCCTGTAAGTACTTGAGACACTTCATGAACTTACTCAAGATGCAAATTTGGACCATGTTCCCCATTATTAAACAAACCAATAGCTCAAAAGTGTCTATATTTTTTTATCAATGATGTTACTTATTTTTATTTAGAATAAAATTAAGTTTAGACCTAGAAAGATCATCTAAATATCATACAAGTCTCTCAAGAAGCAAGACACTTGCAGATTATGGAGAAAGAGAGCCATTTAAAACAAAAAACATGAATTACATGGATTTTAAGGATCTTCCATTAATTATTGAGTGTTATAAACCTATGAAAGTGGGGACCATGAGTATAAAAACCAAACTTGTAGCAAGATTATTTGAAACAACTTGTATACCAAGACATTCTTCCCTCAAGTGAAAATACTTCATGGAGATGATTAAATTTATAAAAACAACCTGAAAATGAGATATAATACCTATAAAATTAACCCTCAAAATAATTCATCTCCATTAATTTTTCAACTAGAGAAATAGGTGAAATAATTGAGCCCTCTCAGATGCATAAACCATAGTGACCTTCTATCATTCTTAGAAATTATTTATAAATAATATGACATAATTATATAAACCAATAACACTATTTAAATATAACTATTATCCATAATAATTTCAAAAATTTCATCTCCTAAATCTCTCTCTCTCTCTCTCTCTCTCTCTCTCTCTCTCTCTCTCTCTCTCTCTCTCTCCTCTCTCTCTCTCTCTCTCTCTCTCTCTCTCTCTCTCTCTCTCTCTCTCTCTCTCCTCTCTCTCTCTCTCTCTCTCTCTCTCTCTCTCCTGGCCATACTATCTACTTCAAATTTTCCTTCTTGAGTTTTTGAAGGTAGTGATGGAGGATAAAATTAGTATGGAGTGTTAGTTAGACCTAAAACTTGGTACAAATCTGGTAATTATTTTTAAGGATCCTAATAGATACTTCTAAACCATTTCCAATTGAAAAATGATTCTCTAAGGTCATACAAGTCAAAAGTTCTTTAAAATGTCATTTTTTCTTTTTAGGGGGCTAGAATTAAAAATTTGTCAGTACCTGACTGATCCTAAACATTATAAAACTTATCTCTAGCACCAAGTGAATTTTTAATCTTATTTACATGTTCTCTTTTTGAAGTGGTATGCCCCATTCCTTTATATGGGCCAAAAGGTGGCCAAATTGAACATATTTTTGCATTTGAGAGTTAAATGAAGGTTATAACATGATAGGATAAAATTAATGACATTAAAATAAACTTTTGTAATGAATTTTAACTATATTAAACCATTTACCAATTTTGACACAAGACCTTGTAATTGACCTCTTAGACTAGACAAGTATTCATAAGACTAGAAATTGGACAACATTAAGGAAGGGAAAACATGACCATATGAGACTCTTTATGACCATTTTAGACCATTAAAAAGACATATGAACACCCCATGAATGTTTAAATTTAGATGCATTGACCTATTTTGACTTGGGGTCAAATTTTGGTTAATAATTTGGTGATTCATAGGGTCATCCTACCTATAATTCTAATGGATCAATGGACTTATCCTTCTATTGGAAAATGGGGTCAATTTGAAATTAAATTTGACACCTACCTTGGAAAAAAAACTGAAATTAGATGACAACAAGAAAATAATGACACCAAAGATGTGTCTAAAGACATTTAGAGGAAAGAAACACACAAGGAAAGAAAAATAAACACATGTGCATGGAGCACTTAGGGTACTCAAAACCTAATCTAATATGTAAAAATATATAAATAACCTCAATAACATGGATTCAAGTGTATCCCATTGACTAGGATACTCAATTATTCTCAATTGAGTCTTGATAATTAAAAGGCATTGTGCTCCTTGAAAGCAAACGATGCATAAGGTCTACTCCATAATGCATCAAACTGGGTGTACTTACTAGGTTTGGCTTTATCAGCATCCCACTTCAAGACAAGATATCTTTCTTTTTATATTCTTGATATGGCTCTCTTGTCAAAGTTATTTTTCACTTGTGCTTGGTGACATTACAAGGTGAGCATAGCTTGATTTCTTATCTCCTCTAGGGACATTAGTTCTGCCCATCTTATCACCATAAGATCATTCTCCATCCTCTCAAGATAATGTGAAAATTTAAGGTATGGTAACTCAAGTGAAATTAGTAACCTAGCTTCTCTCCCCATAGATAAGCATATAAGGAGAATTGCCAATGACAACCTTGGGAGTGATCTTATCAGCCCAAAGAGTTATCTTCGACTTATTATGCCAAACTCTTTAGTTATCCTCTATGTTAGAAAATTTAATGTCTAAGTGGGTTAATTATGACCCTTATCATACTTTGGTTTATTATTAAATAATAATAATTTATTATTTATTAAACACAAGGTGAAAACCTTGTGTAAATAAATAATAAAATATCATGATTTTTTATTAATAAATTAATTTAAATGATTCTTAGTAAGGATGGACCCATTGGTTACAATATTCACCTTCCCTCACACTTTATTATAAAAATGGTCTTAACCCTATTTTATTTTACATGGAAATACACTCAATGAATTTAATATTTGTGTGTGGAAAATATTTACAAAGGTTCTATTAGCTACTTTTGGCCCACATAGAAATATTTGCTTGGATTGGTTTGAGTAGGTAGACCAAATTTTGGAGGAATGAGTGGTTCAAAGATCACCTATATCATGAAAATCTTTTGAAACACTTTAAAGTTTAATTAAAGTGCATTTGGTCAAAGTTTGAAGAAGCAAGATTCATGGTAATCAAAGCAGTTCAAGGTCATGAAACAGGTTTGTACAAGCTTTAGGTTTTCATAATTCATTCAAGTCTTCAAAGTTCTAGAAATGGTTCAAGCACAAATTTAGAAGAGACTTTAGATTAAAAATCCAAGTCCAAAACCTTTTATTTGGATAATTCCTTACTTGGCATATTGTCTTGGGATTTTAATTGGCTAGGTATAATTCTTATGGACCTTTTCATTTGGATAAGTGTTAATATTTTAGGCTAATTGATAATACCTCCTTCAATAAAATTGTTTCAAGTTATTTAACTAAGTGTTTGGATTTTTTTCAAACATCTTATCCAAAACAAAAATCCCAAAGTACAAATTATTTTGGACATTTTGTCCACAACAAATATCCTGATACAAAAGCCTGTAGCTAAAAGTCCTAAATACAGACAAATTTTTATCAGGGAAATTATTCTAGTAGAGTGATGTTTGTGTAAGTGTCTAATTTCAAGCTCAAAATTCATCCATTGGGTTCTAAATATTGATATTCATGCTAATGTCATTGACATCCCTATAGATGTCAATTGATGGGTGCACATATGTCAAATTTAAGTCATGGAAAATGACTATTAGTTTTCAAATATCTCAGTGATGGTCATGCAAACATAAAATATGTTTACATTAATTTCAAATAAAAGCATGAAAACATCAATTTGAAGCCCCATGGAATATCCATTTGGATTTAAAATGTAGGATCAATGATTGACATTCAAGCATATAAAAGAGCTAATAGTACATAGATGAGCTTAGGCTAGTGGGTCCAAGTAGATCAACAACATGAATTTAATCATGAATAGTATATCAATGATGATCAAGGGTCAAAAAGGTTAATAATCCAATTAGTCTCAAACCGACCACAAGGACACCATGTGACACAAGTACATGGGGTCATCAAGTTAGTGGATCCTAAATGTAAATGCAAGGGTGCCAAATGTCTTCATCACATTAGTCTTTTAGAACATCAAAGAACCATATTTGATCATGCATGAAGATCTAAAAATGTGAGTGAAGGTCAAAAAATATGAAGCAATGTCAACAACCAATGAGTAAATGGAAAGTTATGGACTTTTGATGGAAGCCGACAAGGTAGTTTTTCAACTCAAGAAAAGCAAATACATAAGAACTAATCTTGAATAAAGGTTTGAGTTGAGCCAAAATGAATCAGTAGTATCGAACTCCACCATTATAAATATAAAGAGATAAAATAGGTCTATTTAAAACTTAAATAGTTTGATGTTGTGTAGCCCATAGATCTTCATTAATATAATAGTTAGAATAAAACCAGTAAATAAGATTGGTTTTCAATCTATAGTAAATATACAATGGACCTATGATTGAATATTTTAAAGTGGGGTAAATACATGTAATTAATGGAGGAGCATCCCATCCTTGAGTGTAGCCATACTCTCGACAAATAATTACTAAAAGTAGACATAAGCATGGTCCTAAATATGAATATTTTTCCCCTGTAATAAATTACTTTGATACAAAATAACTAGAGAAGGTTCATGTGGTAGCTGAGATTGTTCCTTACAAATTTTCTTGATTTTTATATCCTCTATCATGCCAAAAAAGGATAGAGAGACATTAATGTAGGAGCAAGCTTGAGGAAGATTGTAACAATAGTTGTTCTAAATGAGATTGGGATCATAAATTCTCTCTTTCTATCACCAATTTATCTCTCCCACCTTTTCTCTTCATTTAAATAATGTCTTTGAGCTCTTGATTTGCATCCCTGGGCTGAAGATAATGAAGCTCTATCAAAATCACTTTGTAACAATATATTCAATTAATATAAAATAGTTTGTAGATTATAGTTAAATATGAAGTGTGTTATTTTGAAGTTTTATGTACAGAGTGTATATTCCTATTCATCATCTATATGTTATTCATATAACTTGCTTCAATTTTATTGGTATCTTATAGGTTGTGTGAAGTGTTAGCTAGTGACATTCCTCTTGAAGTTTCATAAGTACATAGCATCTTATATAGACCTATCTCTTTCTATCCTTCAAGTTGTGGGACTCTTTCAAGCCTTCATACAAAATACTCATGCTTGCAACCTTGTCATAGAATCTAACTAGTTCTTGTCTTGATTGAATTCATTAGTAGTTATAGAAGTGTCTAAGTTGAAAGTGGATTATTGAACATTTAGTGCATTAGCACATTTAGTATAGATTTACATTCATATATTTCTCTCCATTTTCATCCCAATAACATAGGTTTAGTAAAAGGGACTATATTTTTATATCTAAGGAGCTAGCCTCATTAAAAATCCTAGAGGTCTAACCTAAGTTTAGGTAACCCATAGCCTAGGGTCATTCCCATGTTGGACTAGATTTGAGAGTAGGACTTGAATATTTCTAATTTTAGCTAGGTTGAAATCTACATCCATAACATTTATAGCACACCTAGTGGGACCATTTTAATAATAATCTAAATAATTGGTGCTATCTTTGGCAAAGAAGTGTAGTAGACACTTAGCAAGAGCACTTGATGACTCCAAACATCTTTGGTCCACAAAATCCATCCCCTTACCTACATGCCAAGAAGAACAAGATTATCTACAAGGGGTATCAACTTCATTTTAGTGATCTTACAACACTCTCAAGAAGAAGGAGAGTAAGAGCATAATTGTCCCCTATTATAAGGTGTAGTGTAAGCCACTCACCCCATAGATCACAATCTACACCACCATCCATAATGTTTTATTCTAGGTAAGGCTTATTTCATGTTCCATTCACAATGTTATCAAGGAATCAGGATTTTATACCCTTTAATTGAGGGATCCCTCTTAACCATCAATAATATGATGACATCTTTGCTACCTTTTTGAAGAGTCTATCATACTTTATAGGGGAAAACTCCACCACTCTTATAGAGTACATTGCTAACATTGAAAACCTTTACATAGTACATCACATTACACAAGAGAATGTAGTAATGAGACTACTAGCCACATCATTAAAATTCAAAGCCATGCAATGGTATAGAGGTTTAACTCTTACCTCAATCAATACTTGGGATGAGTTTGGTTAGTGACTATGTAAACATTTTGAGGATGTAAGTGACCATGTATCACTTGTGGAAAAAATTACCTCAATCAAAAAAGCACTCAGGATAGGATCCCTATCATCAACAAGCCCACACTCAATCATTCTTTCCTTTACTATTTTAGAGAATTGAATTTAGACATTGTAGTCATGATCAAATATATGGTTGGGACAACTTTGTCTAGGGCTTATGAGATAGCTATAAGAGCACAAAATTATTTGATACAAGTAGGGAAACTCATGCCAAGACCTCTCATGCCACTTTTCCTAAACTTTAGCCAACCCCACCTACCATTGCTCCACTTCCCACTCCAAAAAACCAATCCAAACCTGATGATGGACAAGTAGATAAATTTTCAAGGATTGAGATCTTGTTGAAGGCAAAAAACAAAAAGTTAGTGGATTTAGAGAGACAACAACAGACTTCATATAGGCCATACTCATATCAAGGTCCCTTCCAAACCTAATACCATGTTCAATCCCACAATATACCCCCTTATCCATTAAACCAATAACCCCAAAGACAACTTACTCAAGGTAGATCTTATAATAGTTATAACCTTACAACTACAAGTAACTTAAGAGCCTTAGTCCCCACATAAAACAATATTGCACAAGAGGGTCAATGGCAATCAAGGGAATAGTCTAATGAAATGGTAATGGTTATAAGTGAGGAGATATACCAAGACCCTAGTTGTTAACATGCTCTTTCATTCCTAAGCCAAGACACCATTCCTCCTCCACCTCAAGGTTCTCTAATGAATCAAGGTAATATGGCTATCATGACATCATTAGAAGATCAAATTCAACAACAAAGAATCATGGGTAATGTACCAACTAACACCATGTGCATAAAATTTCAAGAAGGGTAGAATATGTTTGAATATGTAGTAGTAAACTTTGGGTAAATTATATAAAGGCTAGATGAATCAATTACATCTCATACTAGGTATAAAAAGAGGATATTGGATGATAATTTAAAGTAGTCTATGGCTTCTTTAACATCACCACAAACTAGTCAGCATCCTACCATTTCAAATATAGATACTAAAGCTCCTACAACTCAATAAGTACCCCAACATTAGAGAAAACAATAGAAGTATTTTTTTGTTCCTCATATCACTCAAGTGCCAAGTAATGCTTCTATTTCTAATGTATAGTCCAAAGGTACTAATTTTCCTTTCAATATTATGGATCATATGAAAAAGCCTAATGTCACTATGTCTATGTATGATATTATATCCATTCTAGGATAGAGATACATTCTTCAACAAGAACTCTCTAAGCCTTCTCATATGAATGAGACAGCTAAAAAAGTGAACACTATTTTTAAAAATAGTAGTCAGCCAAGTCCTAGTCAAGTTCCTAATCAAAGTCAAGTCCATAATGTTGTTCATCCCCCCAAGGTTGTCAAACCTCCTCCGTTATATTTATCAATCATCATAGGATAATGTTTAGTGCATAATTATATGAGATATATAGGTGTTTTGACCTCATTTATGCCTAAATTCATAGCAAATAAGCTTGGGCTTAAATATGTACCTAATGAAAAAGGTGTTCTCTAGTTGGATGGTTCCCCCACTAAAATGGTAGGCATAGTGAAATATATTAAGATCACATTGGTAGCTTTTACAAAGTATCTCATCACTCAAAATGTAATGGTTGTGGACCTACACCCATATTTTTCCCTATGCCTATCTAGGGACTTTACTACAAAGATTGGGGGCTATTTGTCCTATGATTGGTCATACATGGTTTTCTACACCAAAAATGGGACTAAGGTCACTATTATGTTTGAACCTGTTGTTTTCAATTAGATTTTCACCCTTTGAGGAGATGTCTCATGTCTCCTCATCCAAGTGGCACAATAGAAACACCTCTAGGCTATGGGTAACCTAAGAGTGAGGTGAATCTCTAGATATGGTTGGCTCCCTTGATGTACCACTTGTAGATCACTACTACACCTATGATTGTGAGGGAAAAGGGAGGGAAAATTGAAAGTAAAATATCTTAAATGAGGTGATACACCAAATTTGTTGATGACTACCAACTAGTTACATGTTATACATGAGAACAAGGGACTAAATAGACATACACTTCTTCAATTTGAATCTTCTCACATCATTATTTCATTATGAGGTTATGGTGAATATTTAGGCTAGGAAGCCTAGAATGGCACTCTTTTAATATAATAACTCACTCAACCTTAACACATCATATAAAACTTCACATGACCTACAAGAAGAAGTATTCTAACTGTAAATAGGTAGAAGAATGAAAAAACAATTCTAAGGAAACAATAATCATCACTAAGCAAGATCTATTAGAATACACTATGAATAGTCATAAAAGAGATAAAATAAGTATTATTTATTGATCCATGTTATGTAAATTAGCAAGGATTCACCATAATTAGGTGGAACATATTTTACAAAGGCCAAAATGGCTAGTTCTTATAGAACTTGAGAGAGAGAGGAGAAGAAAGAATTCCAAAGATCATAAGGACAATTGTCAAGCTGAGAAAAGGAGTTACATGTGCTAATATTATTGCATTAGCTAGACCTCTCCATGGAATTAGAATGAGTTTTAATGGCATCAGGAAGACTATACAAAACCTTGCTTTCATGGTCAAAAACAACCTTTCAACCCTCATCGAGAATTTTAGGCTCACAGTTTCTCTCAACCTTATTTTTACTTGGTTTTCAATGCTTGACTTGGATCATTAACAAATTGACTCAACTCAATCCATTGGATTTTCTATGTCTAAATGAACCTGATCCCTTGGATCTACATTTGAATTGTCAACCTTATTCCTACTTATGCCACATGTCAAATGCACAATAATACTCATGATCTTGCTATCAATCTATAAATTCACATGATTTTGTTATATATCAAACCCTTAATATCTCTAAATTTTTGACTCATCTCTCATCATTAGATTGAGATTTATGATCAAACAAGGACCATTGATCTTGTCAAGACCCATTGCTTGAAAGCCAACAACTAGTTCATGATCTTAAAATTGATAGTGTGTGGGACACCTTTAAACATTTGCATGACCATCATTGATGTTCACATGACCATAAAATTTAAGATTAAAAGGACTTAGTTTATTCAATCTTAAACTTTATGTTTATGTGAACATCTTACTGCATAGGTCCATCTTTGAAGATTTATATCTTGAGCCAAAAAGCTCATGTGGGTCTAAACATTTTTGAGGATGATCCTGGCATGAAAATATATAATTATGCTTGATCCACTAGTCATGTGAGGATTCTTAAAAGAGATAATAAATGCAAAAGTTGGTTATGGCTGAGCTCAAAGGACTAAGTATGGAAAACCTAGTGGAAATGCTTAGGAGCCCAACTTTGCACATATATAACTCCATTTGTGCTTTGACAGAGGACCTAAAACTTGGTGCATAGCAATATGGGACCAATGTGAATAAAATCATGTGAATAAATTCCCTTTTAACTACTACACATGTGAAATATATCTTTGTGAATATGCTCCTCTACTGGAAACTTCTTGAAAATGGCTATGTATAGGAAAACTAGCAGAAAGTGACTGAAGAGACAACTTTAGACATTTGTATATTTTGATGTACTTGGGTTGAAGACCTAAGATTTTGTTAATATGAGTTTGGTATAAAATTTAACAAACCCATATGACCAATTCTTCTTAATTTATCCACATGTGTAATAGCTGGCCTCAACAAATTACCCACTTATCTAAGATGTTAGGATGAATACAATGAAGAACCAAATGAACACTAAAAGCCTCCTAATGCATTCCAAGAAATATTAACACCCATAGGTTCTCTATAACATTATCCATGAAATTTTAAAAGTCCCCTATACACTATTTTGGCCATAGGGGGTTGACTCATTTTGGCGTATGGGAAAAAATGGTCAACATTATTGGTGATTTCCTAGGGGTTGCATGCTTGTCTGTGTAAAAGAATCTAGACCATGTGCCTAGTCTAGTCCATTGGGCATGTATTCTCTTATTTTGATCTAAAATATTGAATACCAATCCTACTCTAACCTCTCTTGAAACAAATACAAGTACCAAAAAAAAATAGAACAGAGTGCCCAAGGCACTTAATGAAAGGGAAACTAACCTAGAACAAAAGGGACAACATACAAAATGTGCTAAAGTAACACTTAGAGGAAAACATGAAAATTAATCTAAAATGTATATGGATAAAATATAGAAGTATTTTCCACCTAGGTCAAATGGGAAAATATTTTATGCACCTTGGATATTTGAAGCATACTTTCTTTCTCCTAACTTTCTTCTATAGCTATGAGCTATTTGATACTCCTATCTTCTTAGCAAAGAAATGAGTTCATCTATTACCAATTTTAGGTGAATAAATCATATACATGAGTCTAAGATCCAATCATATTCCTTCCAAATTTTTGGACTTTGCAAGAACATATTTAGTTCTTCATTCTTGAACTGGTGATCATGAACATATAGACTAGCTTGATGTGTCTCCTTTGACATATCTGTGAGGTTGACCTCTAAGGGAAATAGACTTGACCTAATAGATTATTTAAGACATTTGAAATCCTCAACTTATAATAGTAGAGAGATGTCTACATTTGGATAGAAAAGTTGATAACCATGTTTAAAAAGTTCAAACATGTCATCTAATGAGAGAACAACTACCTCTTGCTTGATGATAGTACTCTTCTCATCCTGCATTGGACCCCATTCAAGTAAAGAAAAAATTGAATACAAGACATCAAAAAAATCAAAATATTTGTTCTCATGAACCTATATTTTAATTGGATCCTTTTAAAACTAGAAGTTAGAAATAATCATATCAGTTTCTTGACTAAAAACATGAGGTTGTGAACCTTCTTTTGTCATCTTAGATTGGTCAATTAACACTACTTCATTTTCAATATTAGGCTGGATACTAATCATGCTCTCAATTTTAGCTTGTTCTTAACCTATAATTTCTTGTCCTTCATGATAAATGGTAGCTTATATGTTATCAAGGGAATCATGTAAAACATCATCAACTTGTCCAACTAGACATCCTTCTCTTGTAGATCAGTAACTTCTTCCTCATGTACTTGTATTTCACCCTCTACCTTAGCTTTCTTTTGCACTTGTTCCATCTCTACATCATTATGGAAAAGTGAATCATGTTTGTCCTTACAAGAGGTGTCCCATTCATTATTTATTCTTCCTAGTCACTCAAGTCACCTTCATTTTTTGCTTCTTTAGCTGCATCTTCTTGGTTTGCCTCATAGAGGAGAGGCTCTTTCTCAAAGAGTGGCATAGAAAATCCTTGAAAATACTCAACAAGGTGAGAAATGTCCAAAGAAGCTACCATAGGTACTTGATTTTTCTCCTAAAATTGCTATTCTTGGATCACCTTCACCTCCTCTTCCTGATTATTTGCCTTTTGAATGGATCTCCATGAAGGAAAGACTCCAAGATTTTGAGGGGAAAGGAGTGGAGTGTGTAAGATTTTGAATTTAGTAATCAACTTCACCTTCTTTTGCCCACTACGTTGAATGGATTTATAAGATAAAAATAACCTAGGTTATTGAGGAGGGAGGGATGGGGGTTGAATGACCTTAGATTTACTTGATGGCATGACTTGGTTCCAATATGGGAAAGATTGAGGTATCTCTTTAGCCTTTTGATCTTGGTTCTCCTCCTCCCTTCTTATTTTTAGCTCTAACTCTTTGATTTGATTTGTTATATTCTCTTGAAATAACTCCTCTTTAAGGTGTTTAAAAACACAAGAGGGCTCTTAAAGAGGGATGAGGGAGGTTTGCATAGATTCATATCCTTCTTTATCTTAGGCTCTCAATTCTAGATCTACCTTCCTTTTCCCACACCATGACTTCACTACTTGATTCCAACTTGGAACCTTGAAGGACTATATAAAGGTTTATGGAGGAAGGATGGAGCCTTGGACCCAAATAGTAGGCTATTCCATAAAAATATCTTCATTTATTTAGCAAATCCCTTGGATAGTTTTTCAAGAAGGAAAGGTATGAAGAACATATGAAGAACTTGGAACATTCAAAGGAGCACTTGGAATGGTCTTTTGAGGAGGAATGGATAGCATATAAGAAGGCTAAGGTGGTGTATATGAAGGCTCATAAGGTTGGTGAGGTTGGACCTGCTATTCATCAAGGCATTTTATCTTATCCTCAATGCTTTGAATGTAACCACCTACAGCCATCATTTCACCTATGAGATTATTCCAATTTTCTCTCTTAATAGGTGTCCATTTTGATTTTGTTCACTGCAATGACTCTCTCATATGATGAATCAGGTGATTAGGGACATATTGGACATAAATTTTCTATGAGCACAACTCTAGTACATACTTTTCAAGGCTTATTAGAGTCTTCTTAAGTGATGATATGGATGGATCATGATAAGGTAGAGGAGGAGTAGTATTATGATAGGCTTGTTGTTCATATAGAGGATCAAGGCAATATTCTTGCATATATGGCTAATATTGGTCCTCATGTTGTTGCTAAAGTTCATGAATAAGGTAAGAGTTATTCCATTGATAATAAGGATCATGAAAAACTTGCCAAGGTTCCTCATAGATTTGATATAAATCTTGGTAAGGATGATTCGACTCATATGGCTCATGAGGATCATATTGGGGCTATTGATAAGGAGGTGGATAATAGGAATATTCACCAAAACTATTCATATAGACCTCATATGTCAAATTAGATTTAAGAACTGACTAATTTTTTCAATGAGACATATCTAGTCTGTTCATAACTAAAATATTAATTCTGAGTCACCATTAGTGCTAATTTGCTTGCTTCTAAAAGCTGATAGAGGGGGTACACACCAATAGTCTTCCTTTTATTGTGGACATGGTCCCACTAGGCATGCCAAAAACTATTGTCACTTGGATTTTTACCCTTTGAGGAGATGCCTTAGTTCTCCTCATCTAATTATCACAATTGAAACACCTCTAGGCTATGGTTAGCCTAAGAGTGAGGTGAATCTTTAGATAAGACCAGCTCCCTTGATCTACCACTTGTAGATCACTACTACACCTATGCTTGTGAGGCAAATGGGAGATACAACTAAAAGTAAACTATCCTAAAGGAAGTGATATACCAATTTTTTTGATGACTACTAACTAGCTACATGTTACACATGAGAACAAGGGACTAACTAGACATACACTTCTCCAATTTAAATCTTCTCACATTAGTATTTCATTATGAGGTTATGGTGAGTGTTTAGGATATATGGAATAGATAAGAGGCCTAAAATATAAATATTTTAATAGACTAATGCACTCATCCTTAACACATCATATAACACTTCACATGACCTGCAAGAATAAGCTTTCCAACTACAAATAGGTAGAAAAATGAAAAAACAATGCTAAGGAAACAATAGTCATCACTAAGCAAGATCTATAATTTAAGTGAACACACTCTGATTAGTCATAAAAGAGGTAAAATTATTAGTATTTATTAATCCATGGTATGAAAATCAGTAGGGATTCTCCATATGTAGGTGGACCATATTTTACAAAGGCCAAAATGACTAGTTCTTATAAAACTTGAGAGAGAGAGAGAGAGAGAGAGAGAGAGAGAGAGAGAGAGAGAGAGAGAGAGAGAGAGAGAGAGAGGAGAAGAAATAAGTCCAAAGATCACAAAGACACTTTTAAAGATAAGAAAAGGAGTTACATGTGCATGAAAAGAGAGTGTGAAATTGATCATGAACATTTAGGAAGAATAAGTGTCAATCTAAGGCATGAAACTCTTGAAATGTGGCATGAAATTCCCTTTACTGGCTCAAAAAATTGCCTTCATGATTTAACCCTATTTAAACAAAAAAAATGCCCTTAACTACCTATTCAAGTACCATCTCACCATCTAAGGATTCAAAATCCACTTTTCATGCTTATGAGGATCAAATCCTCAAATCCTAATTTTGATAATCATGCCATATCTTGGGTATTGGATAACCTACTTTGATGATGATAGAGCCACATCAACAGATGAGCCCTTTTATATTTATCACATATCTGCTCCATTTTTATAGATCTACTATAGATGGAAAACTAATCTAAGGACATGTTTTTCATATAGTCCTTATATTGAAATAGACCCATAGACCATATAACATCTTTTATACTCCATCAGGTCCAAAAAGACTCATTTTATCCCTATAGGAGCCAAAAGCCCATCAAAACTAGGTCCTTCTTTAGAAAAGTGAATAGGGTCACAAGAATGAACCCTAAAATCCATTAAAAAAATTCAAACCAAAGGTCCACATTAAGCTCCAATAGTGGTCCCTTCATATTCTTCAAATCCTATTGCATTATCTAGACTACTCCATGGCATTGGAATTAACTTCAATGGCATCAAGAAGACTCTACAAAACCTTGATTTCATGGTTGAAGATAGCCTTTCAACCCTCATTGAAAATATTGGGCTCGCCATTGATCTCAACCTTAATTTTCATTGGTTTTCAATGCTTGACTTGGTTTGTTGACACATTGACTCAACTCACTCCATTGGGTTTTCCAGGTCTAAATGAATGTGAGCCTTTGGATCTACCTTTGAATTATCAACCTTATCCCTACTTATGCCATGTGTCAAACATGAATTAATCCTTATGATCCTAATGTTAGTCTATAGTTTCACACACTTATGCCATGTGTTGAATCCTCAATCTCTCTAATTGTTTAACTCATCTCACACTATTAGATTGAGATGCATGATCTAGCAAGGACCATTGATCTTGTTGGGACCCATTGCTTGAAAGCCAACAGCTAGTCCATGATTTTAAAATTGATAGTCTATGGGATGTGTTTTAACATTCACATAACCATCATTAACATTCACATGACCATCAAATTTAATCTCAAAAGGACTTAGTTTATTCAATCTTAAACTTGACGCTCACATGAATGTCTTACTACACAGGTCCATCTTTGAAGATTTATATCTCGAGCCAATAAGCTCGCGTGGGTCTAAATTATCTTAGGATGATCCTAGCATGTAAATGTAAAATTGAACTTGATCCACTAGTCACACAAGGATTCTTGAATGTGATACTAAATTCACAAGTTGGTTATTTCACTTGATCTTATATGACGTCCTAATGACGGTCGAACTCAAATGACTAAGTATGGGAAACCTAGCAAAAATGCTTGGGAGCCCAACTTTGTACATGTATAACTCCATTTTCCATTTGATATATGACCTCAAACTTGGATCATAATAACTTGGGACCAATTTGAATAAACCCATGTGACTACCTTTACCTATAATTATCACATGTGTGAGATATATCTTTATGAATATGCTCACTTGGATCTGTTGAAACCTTTCTAAAAATGGCTATGGGAAACCAATAAAAAGTGACTAAGGAGCCAAATTTGGAAATTTGTAACTTTTGATGCACTTGGGTGGAGGACCTAATATTTGGTACATATGATCTTGGTATAAAATTTAATAAACCCATATGACCAATTCTTCTTGACTTATTCACACGTGCAATATGTGGCCTCAACAAACTACCCACTTGTACTTTCTGCCACTAGACCCAAGATGTTAAGATGAATACAATGAAGAATTGGATGAACAATAGGAGATTCTTAAGTCATTCCAAGAAATATTAACATCTCATAGGGTCTCTATAACATTCTCCATGATGTTATAAAAGGCCCCTATACAAGATTTTGGCTATAGGGGTTTGACACATTTTGGCCTATGGGGAAAAGTGGTCAACACCTATATCTAGGTTCCATCTAGAGCCTTATATGCCTAACCTTACAAATGTCAATTACACCATATTTGGGGAGGATGAAAATTTTAGTGAAAAAGGGCCTCATGATCATCTTGAAGGCATTTCAAACATATATTTGGATGAATGGGTAGCTAACAACCATGGATTTTATCCCTTTAGAAATCTTGAAAAAGCAGAATTAAGGGTGTATTTTATGCATGAGAAGGGTGATACTATACCTTACTTAACTAACACCACTCAAGAATAAGATGGTCTATGGACCTTCTTATTTGATGGTTCAAGGTAAAAAAAAATGGTAGTGGATATGGGATCATGTTGGTTTCACCGTTAGGTCAGAAGTACTATTCAACTACAAGATTCTAATTCATTTGCACTTCAAACACAACTGAATATGAAGCTCTTTTACATGGTTTACAATATGCAAGAAGAAGAGGTGTCAAATTTATTCAAGTCAAAGGTGAAAGTGATATTTTTGTGTAACAAGTGAGAGGTATAGATATAATAAAGAACCATCATTTAAAATCTTACAAGCATCATGTATGGGATCTCATAGAAGACTTCTTGACATTTAATATATAATATATACCAAGATAGGCAAATTAACATGCAGATAGGATTGCAACATTTGGAACTCAGTATGAGGTTGTAGATGGAGTCAAAGGTAACCAGAGCTAAGTTAAGGTCAAGGTCATATACAGGGCAACTGTAACTAAAAATGAGGTAAGTTGGTAGGTGTATGACAATGATGACCAAATTATATGTTTTTTGATGTAGGTAGTAGAATTCTACCATAAAAATCAAAATAAGTTCCGACACTAGTATGATGATTAGACAGTATAGTTGAGATATAACAAGCTACCTAAGGGGCTTGTGAAATTTGAAAGCATCTTCAATGAATATGACCAAGTGAGAAAAGGTAAGGCATGTATCTCAGCCAAAGACAAACATTATGAAAGGATAAATATCTTCAAGGGCAAATTATTGAAGTTAGGAAAGATTAATACAATAGAAGAGAGAGTTGTATTTTTTTATCTATGCCAAGATTTCTCTAATGTATTTACATGGGATACAAGTATTTTAAGTGATTTGACCCCAAACTCACACAACAAACCATTAAACTAGAGAGAAATGCAAGACCAGTTAGGTAGAAGCAAAGCCCTGTCAACCCAAAAGTGGAAGAGTTGATAAGAAGGGAGATATTTAAGTTGATTGAGTCAAAGATCATATTCCACATCAAACATTCCTCATGGGTGGTAAACCTTATGCCTGTAAGGAAGAATAATGGGGAAATATATTTATGTGTCAATTTTAGGGACCTAAATAAGGTGTCTCTAAAATATCATTACCCACTTCCCTCAATGGATCATATTCTTCAAAAGGTGGCAGGTTCTTAGAGATTATCATTTCTTGATGGCTACTCTAGCTATAATAAAATAATATTCAATGAAGAAGATAGGCATAAGACTACATTCACCATAAATTGGGGCACTTATGCATATATTAAAATTCCCTTTGGAGTATCCAATGCTAGAGCAACTTTCTAGAGGGAAATGGATGTTGCCTTTGAAGGTTTTATCAATGACATGGTGTTCATCTACCTAGATGACATCATTATTTTCTCAAATGACCTAGCTTATCACATTACTCACTTGAGGTTAGTATTTTAAAGATGTAAAGAGTTTGGTGTGTCACTAAATCCTAAAAAAATGCATATTTAATGTTCATGAAGGTAGATTATTAGGCCATGTAGTGTTCAAGGATGGTCTTTCCATATACCATAAAAGAGTTGAGTCCATCTTATCTCTACCCTTTCCTAAGCACAAGAAGGGTATACATATTTTTTTAGGAAAGATTAATTTTATAAGAATATTTATTTCAGGCTTTGTGGAGATGGTCAAGCCTCTTACTCACATGTTAAGAAAGTGCAAAGAGTTTACATGGATGAAATAAGGTAAGAGGAGTTTTGAGGCCATCAAGGAAGCCATATCTCATGCCCCTAAACTTATTAACCCTAATTTTAACAAGGAAATCTACTTCTATGCCTTATCTACATTGGATGCAATATTTGCCATGTTGATGCAATAGAATGAGCAAGATCTAGAACAACCTATTACTTTTTTTAGTCAATCCTTAGAGGGGTATAAGGAGAGGTATAAATTTGTAGAGAAGCATGTGATTTAAGTAGTGAGAGGTTTGAATAAATTTAGGCACATGGCGTCCAATATTAAGATCATAGTCATGAAGGTACACATAAGTATTAAAGAGTTTATACTCAATACATACCTTAATGAGAAAAGAGCTCAATGGGTGACAAAATGCATAGAGTGTGACCTTAAGGTTAGAGTTAAAAAGATTATGAGGGGTAGAGGGATCTGGGATCACCTTGAAATAGAAGTAAATCAAGATAAAGATCAAGGGTTGGGAGTCCATGATGGCCAACAGGGAGCTACAAATAACACATCTTTTAGTTGGACACATTATTAATTAGATTTCTTGAGTTAGGATAATGCCCTATGGGGATAGATAGATACAAGAGAAGGCACTTTAGGTTGAAAATTATACCTTATGTCATGATATATGGAGTACTCATCAAGAGAGACATAAGAAGCATGCTTTTGAGGTGTGTGGAATCAAGCCAAATTGATAAGTTGCTAGAGTAGTTCCATGATGGTCCATCTAGTGGGCATTTTGCTGCCAAAACCATAGCCTCCAAAATCATTAGAGTTGGGTCCTTTTGGCCCATAATGTTTATAGATGTTCACTCTTGGGTAAGGAAATGCCCAAAATGTCTAATGTTTGTTGGCAAGAAGAAGCTATCTTTCCTTCCCTTGCAACCCATACAAGTAGAACAACCCTTTATGCAATGGGGTTTAGATTTTATAGGAATGGTACACCCCTTTTCAATTAAAGGGCATAAATGGATTATTATAGCTACAGACTACTTTACAAGGTGGGTCAAAGTAGTTTCCCTCAAGGAGGCTAATGAAGTTTCTATTTTAGACTTATACAATAGCTTTGTGACTAGATTTGGTGTGCCATCTACAATTATTTACAATAGTGCATTAGCCTTTAGTAGAATCAAGGTATGTGAGTGACCCTCTTCATGTGGAATTTATCTCAAGGCACCCTCTAACTATTACCCATAGAGTAATGAAATAGTAAAGGCCACCAATAAGAACTTGTTAAGGATTATCAAAAGGACTATGGAGGATAGTCAAAGAGAGTGGCATGCTAGGTTGAGGATAGCACTATGGTTAGATAGAGTGACACCTAAGATAGCTACTAGATACTCCCCATACCTTATAGTTTATGGGAAAGAGGCTAAAATATCTATATCTTTTGAGCCTATTTCATTAGAGCTTACACATCAACTTAAGATTCTAGAGGATGATGATATGTAGGTAAGGTTGAATGAGCTAAGATAGTTGGAGACAAGGGACACTAATATGCACATCATGTGGTCTAATCAGCACTAGGTCAAGAGGTCATTTGATAAGATAACTTCCTCAAAAAAAAATTAGCAAGGTGATATACTCTTCAAATGGGATGAGAACTGTGCAAAACCTAAAAAACACTCCAAGTTTGATAATATTTAGAGTGGGCTTTATGTTATCATAGATTATAAAGAGAGTAATGATTTTGAGCTTTTTAGGTTGAATGGAGAGAGCCTTCCCATCCTTGTCAATGGGAGGTATCTCAATTTATATTATTAGTAGTATATCATGATCCTTGTACATAGGTAGATAGGTTTGCATTTTCTCTAAGTTCCCTTGCACATTATTCTATTTTTTTAGGTAGTTGTTTGTCTTTTTATTTATTTCTTATTGTTCATGTTTGTCTAATTACTTCAAAATGTTTCAAGGAGATAGGCAGAGTATTTTTGTAAATAATGCTTCATTTGTCTAACCATCATGAACAAGATTGATCAAATTCTAAGTTCCATGACAAATAGGTTGGTCAAGTTAGTTGAGTCACCAAAATTGTTGGCCACTTTTGGCCCACATAGAATTATTTACTTAGAAATGGTTTGAGTAAGCAGACAAAATTCTAAATAGAATGAGTGGTTTAAATATCACCCATAACCTATAATGATTTTGAAACACTTTAAAGTTTACTTAAAGTGCATTTGGTCAAATTTTGAAGAAGCAAGCTTCATGGTGATCAAAGCAGTTTAAGGTCATAGAATAAGTTTGTACAAGCTTTAGGTTTTCATGGTTCATTCAAGTCTTTAAAGGTCTAGTAAATGGTTTAAGAACAAATTTAGGAGATCCTATAGACTAAAAAGCTAAGTCCAAAACCTTTTATTTGGCTAAGTCTTTACTTGGCATATTGTCTTAGGATTTTAATTAACTAGGTTTAATTCTTGCAGACCTTTTTATTTGGCTAAGTGTTAATATTTTGGGCTAAGTGATAATGTTTCCTTCAGGAAAATTGTTCTGGGTTATTTGACTAAGTATTGGGAATTATTTTGGATATTTTGTCCAAAACAAAAATCCCAAAGTGCAAATTCTTTTGGACATTTAGTCTACAACAAATGTCTCAATATAAAATCCTACAACCAAAATTCTTGAAGATAAAAGTAGATTTATATTAGGGAAATTATTATAGTAGAGTGACATTCATGTAAGTGTCAATGTTTAATATCAACATTCATCCATTGGGGTCCAAATATTGATGGTCATGTAGACATCATTGATGTTCCCACATACGTCAATTGATGGGTGCACAGATGTCAAATTTAAGTCATGGAAAATGACCATTGGTTTTCAAATATCTTAGTGATGGCCATACAAATATCAAATACATTCATGTATACATCAAATACAAACATGAAAATGTCAATTTTAAGCCTCATGAAATAGTTGTTTGGATTCAAAAAGTAGGATCAATGATCATTGTTCAAGCATATACAAGATTCAGTAGTACATAGATGAACTCAAGATGGTGGGTCTAAGAAACTAAATGGCACATATTTAATCATGCATAGTAGATCAATAGTGAGTGGGGGTTATAAATATCAAGAAGCTAATGAGGCTCAAATTGAGTATGAGGCCACCACATGTCACAAACATAGTGGGTCAACAAGTTAGTGGATCTTGAATGCAAATGCAAGGGTACTAAGTGTATTCACCATGTTAGTATACCAAAAGATTGATAAACCAAGTTTGATCATGTATCAATATATAATGATGTGAGAAAAGGTAAAAATCTAAGTCAATGTCAATAACCAATGAGCAAAGGGTAAGCCCAGGACTTTTGACAGAGGTTGGCAAAGTAATTTTTCAACTTGAGCAAAGCAAATACATAAGAACCAAAATTTAATAATGGTTTGAGTTGAGCCAAAATAAACCAGTAAGATAAAACACCACCATTATAAATCCAAATAGATAAAATAGGTTTATTTAAACATAAAATAGTTTGATGATGTGTAGTTTGTGGATCTTCATTAATATAATAGTTAAATGAAAACTAATAAATAAGATTAGTTTTCAATATATAGTAATCTACAATAGACCTATGTTTGAATATTCCAAAGTGAGGTAGATATATGAAATTAATTGAGAAACATCCCATCCTCGAACGTAGCCATACTCTTGAAAAACAATCATTAAAATCAAACACGAGCATGGTCCTAAATATGAAGATTTTTCCCTTATAATAAAGGACTTTGATACAAAAGATCTAGATAAGGTTCATGCAGGAGATGAGATTATCCCTTATAAATTTTTTTTATTTTTCCCTTATAAATTTAGAGTGGAATTCATATTTAACCATGTGGATTGCTAGTGTATGTTGACAAGGTCGAGATCTAGACAGGGTGAAGGAGAGTTGGCTGAGTATAATCCAGAGGTTGGGACAATATGTATTGCAAAAATGGGAGATGACTTTGAGTCTGATTGAGATTTTAAATAGGCCTTCTTAGAAATTAAGGATACGGTTGATGAGATTTACTATGAAAGATGAAGGAAAATGGATAATGATGAAGGTGGTAATTTTTTTGAGAAACCTTTCTCCTCTTCAAATGATGGTAAAGAAAAAAAAGTGGTTGAATCTCTTCCTTCACTAAAGATAGATATTAAGTTTGAATTATTGATGTTTAATGGTGAAATTAATTTATAAAATATGGATAATTATATAAATTAAATTGAATTATATTATAGGGTCTATAAAATTACAAATGATGAGGCTAAAATTCACTTGGCTACTCTTCGAATGGGAGGCACAACTCTCATCTAGTAAGAGAGTAAGTTGAAGAAAATGAGCTTAACATAGGTAACTCAATTTCCACTTGGAGTAAATTTGTTGATGAACTTAGAAAAGAAATTTTATCCTTTAGGATATATACAATAAGCTATGATGGATTGGCAATCTTTTAGATAAACTAAAGGCCAAAGTGTTCAAGAATATACATGGGAATTTAGGAAAAAGGCTTTACTTTTGAATATTCCTCTTTATACACAAGAAATACTACTTAAGTATATAGGTGGGTTACATAGTTACTTGAAAATTAAGATTCTTGTCCTAAATCCCACTAATTTATATGAATAATGTATTAAAGCCATTCACTTGGAGGCTAGAGGAAAACAGACAAAAGAATATTTTCCTAAAGTTAAAAGTAAGCAATCAGATGTTAAGAATTCTAAATAGCAAAGTTATGGAAATGGTAAACAAAAATCCATTGTTAATATTTTTAAAGAAGAGAGTAATCCATTTTGCAATCATTTCAAGAAAAATCATGATGAGTCTAAGTGTTGGAAACTACATCCTGAGTTAATACCTAACAAGTTTAGGAATAAGAATAAGAAAACTAATACTATGGTTCATGATCTAGGTTCATATTCAAGAGATGAAACTAATATCACAACCATGAGTATGAAAAATTGTTCTTTTATTTCTATTTTTATCACTAAGTCATCTAATGATGCTTCCCCTTCAAAATAAAAATCTATGCATGATGATAAAAAAAAGAAATAAGTTTTTCCACATTAGGTTTGTTTCAAAACATACTAAGATTGACACTCTATTTGAAATTGGATCATAGGAAAATTTAATTTTTGAAGAGATTATTAAAAAGTTAGGCTAGAAAACCAATCCCCATCCGAAACCCTATCCACTTGGTTGGGTATGTGATGATGAAAAAATATAGGTAACCAAAACTTGCAGATTACAATTTTCCATCACATCCAAGTTCATGGATGAATTTGATATAGATTTAGTCCCTCTAAACATATGCAATATTGTCTTAGGAATCCCTTATCTTTATGAAATAAAAGCAATCTTCTATATGGAGGAGAATAAGTACTTGCTTGTTAAATATGACATTAAATATATAGTTAGAGCACATCATATTAAGATGAGTTTTTTCTTGGTGACAATAGGTAAAATAAAAAGACTAGTCAATTCAAGCAAGATTTTTTGTCTCATGTTGATTAAGTCTAAGGAAAACAAATATTCCTAGGCTATGGAAAATTATGATCCTAGAAATAAGAAAGAATTGATTGAAATTTCTAGTTATGATGATGTGTTTTAGGATCCCAAAGGGTTACCCCTTAAAAGGGGAGTTCAACATGAAATTCAGTTGTTACAAGATTCTCCTCTCCCTAACATTGGTATGTACAAGTTATTAGTAGTGGAAAATGAGGTAATCAAAAAGTAAGTAATGAAACTATTGGAAAGGGGTGTTATTCATCCAAGTTCATCTCATATTGATTCACCTATTATTTTAGTACCAAAAAAATATGGCACATGGTAAATGTGTGTTGATTTTTGTGCTTTGAAAAAAATTACTATTAAGAATCATTACCCTCTTCCTCGTATTGATGATTTTCTTGATCAGTTAAGAAATGTTGTTTATTTCACTAAGTTAGACTTGCAAATCTGTTATCATCAAGTTAGGATTAATGATGGTGATATTTGGAAAACTAATTTTAAGACAAAATAGGGATTGTTTGAGTGGCTTTTCATGCCCTTCGGGTTATGCAATGCACCAGATACATTCATGAATTTGATGAATGATGTCTTTAGGCCATTCCTTGATGATTTTTTTATAATCTAATTATATGATATTTTGATCTTCAATTAGTCTTGGGAAGATCATGTGATTCATATTAAGAAATTCATGGATGCATTGAGAAGGGAAAAACTTTATTTGAAATTGTCTAAATGTGAATTTGGTAAGAGCTCTTTGGTTTACTTGGTTATATTGTAAGACATGGTCAGTTGAAAATTGATCCTACAAAAGTAGAGGTTATAGTTAAATGGCCTAAACCCAATAATGTATATGAGGTTAGAAGTTTTCTTGGTGTAGTACAATATTGGAGGAAATTTATTGCTAATTTCTCATTTATTGCATCACCCTTGCATTCTTTGACTAGTACTAAATAGGTATTTTAGTGGGGAGGCAAGAAACAAAAGGCCTTCAACACTTTCAAGAAAAAGATCAATACTAATCCTATCTTGGCACTTTTTAATTTGTAGTAGCCATTTGAGATAGATACATATACAAGTGATTATGCTATGGGAGTTATCTTGATGCAAGGAAAGAAGCCAATATGCTATCATTCTGAGACATTCACAGGTGTGGTAAGAAACTATCTAAATTATGATAAGGAATTGTATGCATTGGTTTAGAGTGTTAAAAAATGGAAGAATTAATTGATGGGCAAAAAAATAGTGATACATACATATTATCAACCCCTCTAATATCTCTAGTCACAGGCCAAGCTACAATAGTCTAGGCACTTCCATTAGATGGGTTTCCTACAATGGTTTCATCTTGTGATTAGGTATAATAAATGTATATATAATAAAGTTATTGACATGCTTCCTAGACTTCCTATGGTAGTTGCATCTGTTCTTTTACAACATGGTTCTTTGACTCATAAAATTTGTAAAGAATAATATGTTGATGATGCTAACTTTAAGGATATTTATAAAGACTTGATGAGAGGTAAACATGTATAAGAATATAACTATCATGTGCATAATGTAATTTTGTATCATTTGGGTAAAATTTCCATTCCTAAAAATGAAAGGGTGCACATGATTAGGGAAGCACATACTTCTCTTATTTCTGGTCATTTTGGAGTAGGTAAAATGGTTGCACATTTGAGAATGTATTGTTACTAGCCCTATATGGAGGAAATCATTACCAAATATATCAAGGGGTGTGTTATTTGTGCCACAAACAAGCCTAGTAACAAGAACCTAGGAATATACACTCACTTACCTATTCCTACCCATCCTTGGGAAAGTATTTCCATGGACTTTGTAGGGAGTTTGCCTATGTCACATAAGAAACATGATTACTTGTATATGGTAGTGGATATATTTAGCAAGGTGTGTGTTTTTATCCCTTACACTAAGAAAATTATAGGGGAAGGTATGGCACACTTGTTATTTCAACATATATGTTCATTTTGGTTTGCCCACTTCTATTATTTCTGATCAAGATTCTCAATTTCTTGGGGAATTTTGGTCAACACTATGGGAATTAATGGACACTAAGTTAAATAAGAACACTTAGTTTCATCCATAGACCAATGGTGAGATAGAGGTTGTGAGTTTCATAGTGGTACATTTACTTAGGGGTTATTTTAGTAAACATCCCAAGTTTTGGAATGAGCATTTATGTTATATTCAACATGTTTATAACTATGCACTTCATTATTATATTATGAAATATCCTTTTGAAGTTTATTATGGATACTTGCCTAAATCTCCTCTAAATGTTTGTTATAGATAGGATTCAACTACTAATAAATGTAATGATGTTGTTAAAGCCAAAAAGTTCCTTGAAAAGATATAGTAGGTACACTAGACTATTCAAGATTATTTGGAAAAAATTCAAGAAATATACAAAGCAAGACATAAAAAACATCATGTTGATCACCAATTTGTTGTAGGTGATTTGGTATGGCTTCACATCAATAAGGAAAGGCTAATAGGTGAAGATAAAAATTTGAAACCAATCTGGTATGGTCCTTTTTATATTATGGAAAAGATTGGTAAAAATGTTTTTCAATTGCATTTGCCATCTTATATACAAATTTATTTAATTAGGAATGTGGAAAATCTAAAATTAGAAGAGCCTCTGATGATTGCAGATCATGATGAGAATGTATCCATTCCTTCTATTGATGATTTTTATCCTATGTATATAAAAAAATTATAGGAAGATACAATTCTTGATAGGAAGATTCACACTTCACAAAGGGGAGACGTTTAGTATCTTCATGTTGGTCTCAAAGGGATACACCTAAATAAATCCAAATGGATGGAAGCCAGAAGAGTGAGGGAGAAATACCCTCACCTTTTTACCAATTAATCAACTTTTGGAGGTCCAAATCTCCTAGTGGGGAGGATTGATCCAAGAGGATCTATGTTTTGTGAAATAGAAGTCATTGAATTGTAGATTGATTGATGGCACAACATAGAGTTCTTCGAGATATTTTTGGTGTAATTTGAATAGGTCAATTTCAAGCCTATATGCACAATATATCATGAATTAAAGTTTATAGACTAAATAGGGAAAAAGGTGACATAGGGTGATGTGGCATAATTCTAGCATGCCAAGTGGACCAATCATGTGATGGACACAGGACAACAATTAGTGTAAAAACAATTGGGTTTGGTTTTTATACTTCATCATTGATCAACATAAAAGGCCAACTATGGGGATGGTAACTAGTAGAGTCCACTTTTGTCTCTAAGGGGGACCCTACCACTGATAGAGCTATGGAGCATTCAACTAGCATCAAAAAGTTTTATATTGGGAGTGGTCCATGTCGTGGGTCCTCAAGTCACCATGTGGCTTACCACCACTATATTATTTGATGGTCAAATTTTATTAATAGTCACCTAGTGACTATATTTTTATGTAATTATTTATCATGCTTGAAGACCATCAAAATTTCCATGCCAACCAAACATTCTAATTTACCATGATCAAGATATTTGTTACATGCCAAGTTTACCACAAAGTATGCCCACCACAAACTTACCATAGGCTTAACTAACATGCCACATCCATACCAATGCCTATGAATAGGCATCATCAACCATGAATTTTATGGAACTGTAATACTAAAGAAAGTTCCCACTTTACCAATGTGGGACTAAAAGATTACCCTTAGCCACAAAAACATTGCTGACAAGTTTTGAATCCTGACATATTTGGCAAAAGGATAATGTTCCCATTGCTAAACCCATAACTCAAAGCACTATATAAAGTGCTCAAATTTTTATTTGAAGAAATGATTTTCCATGAAGACCAAATATGTATAAAGGTTTTTCGGAGACTTAGAAAGTATTTTGAGAGCCTTGAGCTTCTAATTGGGTTTGAGAGTATACTTCTGGTAGAATTAAAGTTCTAGAAGATGATTTTTAAGACTTCTAAAGGATTTATAAGCATTTTTTTGATAAATTAATAAGATTGATCCCCCCATTGGAGTAGATCTAGAGACGTAGGATTTTATGTTGAACTCCATTATCAAATCGTTTTTGGTATTTCTATTAATTTGTGTATATTTGCATTTTTAAATTTAATTCCATATCAAAAAAATTAAATTCTATAATCTTTTAAAATATTAATTTTTATTAAATCAAGAATTTAAGGTTACAATCCATTACAAGTGTGTTTTTTTCAATTTATGACACTTGTTTATAGATGATTATAGATCAACCTATCTCTTTTTGTATTTCAAGTTGTAGGCCTCTTTTAAGCCTTCATTCAAAATACTCATGCCGGTAACCTTGTCATAAAATTTGACCAATTCTTCTCTTGATTGAATTTATTAGTAGTCATAAAAGTGTCTAAGCTAAAAGTGGATTATTGAACATTTGGTGCATCATCACATTTAGTATACATCTCCATTTACATATTTATTTCCCTTTTCATCCCAATAATATATGTTTAGTAAAAGGGACTATATTATCTAAGGAGATAGCCTCATTAAAAATCCTAGATGTTTGACCCAAGTTTAGGTAACCCATAATCTAGGATCATTCCCATGTTAGACTTGATTTTAGAGTAGGACTTGAACATTTATACTTTCAACTAGGATGAAAAATACGTCCATAATAGGTTATGTGAAGGCTTATGTGAAGATGTGAGAAGGGAAGGCTTTGTATTGGGTGCAGAGTTGTTCAATTATTGAATATCATCTTCATGGTTTGTTACCTCTTGGAGGTTTTCCCACTTTTAATTCTTGTGTTCTATGTCAATTCTATGTACTCTTTACCATCATTTATTCATCTAGATCTAATTTATATTGCATATATATTTTATATACTATTGATTTTATCATGGAATCAGAGCCATGAGATGATTGGGTGATTGGAAAGATTTTTCGTTGGAAGATTCAAAGCTTTTTCAAACAAAATTTTTATTTTTTTAAGTCAAAATTCAATTTTTTAAATTCCTTCATTATTAAAAATAAATTCTAGAAGATTGGAACAAATTTCAAGATATTTGAGTACCTGTACAAGTTTATAAGCTCTCCCAATCATTTACTTTATAGGGGTGCCATAATTTAACTTAGGCAATTCAAAATATTGAATTATTCATCAAAAATTCTATTTTGAGGGTCCAGTTGTGTCTATCAAACAAAAATAAGAGGGTTACTAATTTTTAAAGCAAATCTGTGACTTGTACAAGGAGATCTAAGCTCTTGAAATTCTATAAGTGAGCCATGAAGCTACATGTATTTTTTTCAAATTCATATAGTTTCAAAAAATTATTTAAAAAATAAACTTTTTATTAATTTCTTTTTTTCAAACCCTAGGTCCCACCTTGAAAAAATAAAGAATTACTAAAAAGTTTTTTTTTTTCATTTTTTTCACTTATGTTATTTACATGCACATTATATATATATATATATATATATATATATATATATATATATATATATATATATATATATATATATATAAAGGTCTAAATATAGATTAGTGCATGTATTATTTTGAAACATTTCCCAGAAGACTTGCTGGTCTATTTTTTTTTCTAGATCTTGTTAGAGGTACAATCACCGAAGCAGGGGTGAATTAGTGAGCCCAAAAATTTAAATTATAATTGTATTCCTTTCAATCTATTAAACAATCAACATATATCAACTTGATTAGACAACATTAATAGGAGAGCTCATTCAATGCATATACAAGATCAAACACATAACACATAGTTCCTGTGGGAAACCCTCATGGGGAATAGATTCCAATCTCAAGCCTATAACACCTGGACTACTATCCTACAAGAAATTAAAAACAAGGGACTAGCCAACTCCTTTAGAATAGAAAACCTTGATCATATCCTCCTGACTAAAAGCATTTAGTGAAACATATGTTTCAAAAAAAACAACTACCCCTAAGAAATATCAACACATTTAGACCCTATTTTAACTGTAAACCTCCACCTTAGAACCAATGTATTTAACACCTAATGATGGACCTCTAACCTTTGCACAAACTCCCTCTCTATCTAATGCAAGCCTCTCATATAGGCATGCCATAATATTTCTCCTTATTCACTCAAACTATCCTCATATGCACACTTAGACATCTTTACATATCCTCAAATTATAAGATCAATTTTCTAACATCATAAATATGACCTACAGGTCATACACACAACCATCAATCTACTCTACTCATCAATTTATCAACTATGCACTCTACCTCTCTTCATACATAATCAAACTTACAAAAACACTTATGACATCATAAATATGACCTATAGGTAATACACACCATCATCAACCTTCTTTACCCTTCAACCCATCCACTCAGCACCCACAACATTCACCTTGTCTTTGCTCACCATACACACTCTCTCAAATAGCTTCTTGAACATATTCATTCTATGTCTTCTAGGCTTATTAGGTCTAATGACCTATGTGATCACCTTCATCGCCTTGCTTAGACAAGAATGTGTAATCCTCTTCACTCTCTACTAATATTTATTGACCTGTACCTTCTCTTTCAAATGTTCTCTCCTTCACTTGGCTCCACATTCACACAAGCCTCTCACTCATCACATCCAAGTCTAGAAACCAACACATTTTATTTCAACATTTATAGATCATTCATTAATATCAAGATCATAATCTTTCCTATCATCCAAAACACATACCTTCACCCTTAATGCATCTAACATGGGTCACACTTAAGCACAATCCACTTTCAAATAGGCCTAAATCACTTTTAGGTCCTATGGAGACCCATTCAACTCTTTGATACTTATCCAAACAAAGTAATAAACATAATAACATGTTAAAAATTCATGGACCCATTCCATATGATTTATATGTCCTCCTTAAGTGCCAAAAATCATCATAGGACCCTTTTACTTAAGCATAATTTGCTCAAACAACATTTTGTGCACATAGTCACCATGAGAGAACACATAATCACCTTCTAAATTGTTATTCATATTGCATATGATTGTTAAAAAATTTATAATGCACAAAAATCATCCTCATGGAGTTTAAAACATTCTCAAATATAAAATTCATCATGATACATCAAAACAACAATACAATCTCAAATAATCTTCTTGTGTCAATTGCAGAACAAACATGACCACATAGTCAACTTTGGAGCTCCATATATTTTATTTTACATATATTAAGACATTTAAATTTATATTTCAAAAATTTCCTTGAATTCCTGTATGAGTTTAATTTTTACACTATGAGAAAATTATGCATAGATAGAAAGATATAGCCAAAATACAGGGCACTAGTTTTTCCTGTGTAAATTCAAATATTCAAAAGCAAACGATCACAATTAAACCTCAAACACTATGCTCACATCTCATGTCCTCTCTACTGAAATTAAAAACACACAATCTATATTATTTTAAGGAAATTGACCTTTACATTTTAGCACTCATCATTGGATCTTTATCTTGACTATTTGACTTAATGTGCTCCAACAATCTCTTGTACATAGATCAGTATTTATCTTTGCTTGACATTAAACATCAAACACTTGTCCTCATCTTGCTATTTATAGACATATTATAATGAACACACTCAATTTGTCCTTTTTTAAGGAACTCAATCTTTACTCAATTTAAGCATTGAACACTTTGACCCATTTGACTTACTATGCATCATAGATCTAGATCTGTATGATCACCCACTCACTGTTGATCCTTGGAAAAAGCTCGATCTTTGTCTCTACTCAATGTTAAACATTGAACACTTGGCACCATCTCATATCATCTTGTAATATTTTAGTAAATATGATCCATCAATGTTTCTCAAACTTTAACTTATGAAAAAATGACTATGACAACCTTGCTTATTTGCCTAGAAGGCTAACTTTGCACGATCATATCTTTTACCTTGCTCCCTTGCATGTTATCAAATTTGGACCATATGATATCCTTACATAGTGTTGTCCCCCAAAAAATATCACTCATTTTTGGGACAACATTTAAACCATTTTGGTCCAACAGACCAAAATCATCTCTCCCATTCTCAAAAATTGTTTTGGGCATTCAAATTCTTCATCATTCAAGATTTTTCAGAATCTACAAAATCTGTAGGCTTGAATCTAAAGACTCTATACATTTAAATCTATGAACTCATTTCTACTGATTCATTTCTACAGACTACCAGTTCTACAAGATCATTTCTATAGACTTTGCAAGATAGTTTCTTCAGACTCTATAAGAGAGAAACAGGTTCAACACTTTGCCATTTTTTCTATCATGAAGAAACTGCAGACGCTACCAAGTGTCATATGCTAAGACACATTATGATTTACTTCTCAAATCAATGAAATCCATCATGTGTCCCTTGTAAGATAAATAGAGCATGACAAGTGTCAACATCCATAGCTTCTTCCTTTTATTTCATAAAGACTATGGCGAGCCCTGGGTAAGTTGCTAAGGTCAAACAAAACATGACAAGTGTCAACATCTGCATGAATCCAAAAGAGTCCTGAATGTTTCTACAATGTTTCTATGAGCTCAATGGAAGCCACCATGTGTCATCTTCCACAAAACTCTCAAAAGGCATCCAAATCCTCTATAAGTTAAGCAAATGCTGCCACATGTCCTTGCCTATTTCATAGTAGATACTACCATGTGTCACCTATTGAGATCGGCAAAAAATAGACTAAGGCAAAGCCAAAGGAAAAAGTGCCCTTTCAGAGGGCAGTGAGTAAAGGTAGATATAGGGAATTCCTTCAGAAAAGTTCCTATGACAAAATGGTTAAGGCAAATTTCCTTCAGACAAATTGTCTAAAAGAATTCCTTCAAACTTTTTATCTGAAGGAAAAGTCCACAGAAATAGAATACTTGCTAAGGAAATAAAAGCCCAGATGCTGCCACATGTCCCTTATCAAGTTGCAACAAAATGTGCCATGTGCCATTTGCCAAGACACAATTTCTAGTAACTTTCAAATAAGCAGAATGTGCCATGTGTCATCTACAAAACTTAGTAGAAGTCACCACATGTCAACATCTCTAGATTCTTCCTTTTATTGAGTAAGGACTATGGTGGGTCCTGGGTAAGTGGCTAAACTCAAGCAAAGTGTGAAAAGTGTCCACATCCACATAGATCCAAAAGAGTCTTAAATGTTTCAATAGTGTCTCTAAGAGCTCAATGAAACGTGCCATGTATCATCTTTTGTAGGACTCTTAAAAGGTATCCAAGTCATAGTAGAACCTGCCACGTGTCCTTTGTAAAACTCACCAAAAGCCACCAAGTGTCACTTGTTGAGATCAACAGAAAGCAGCGATGGATGGTTTCAAAGGAAGGTTCATTGGTTCAACGCGATTGGTTCAAGTAGTCAAGTGAATTAATAAAACACTAAGAAAGCACTTAAACCATTGAACTATTGAACTGTTGAACCTTGAACCAAAATGGTTTAAAGGTTCAAAGGTTTAATTGGTCAGTTCAAGCAGTCGGTTCAAAGGAATGCCCCAAAGTAAAGAGACCAAGTGCCCTTGTGGAGGGAAGTGAGGAAAAGAAGACTTCAAAGAACAAAGAATGAACTGTTAAACCATTGAACCTTAAACCAAATTGGTTCAATGGGTTCAACGAGTTCAATGGATTCAAAGAGATCAAGGGACTTAGAAAAATTGAGAAAGTGATTGAACTAGGAAAATGATTGAACCATTGACATCCTTGTAGACGTCAAATTTAAGATAATGAAATATCTATTGATTTTCAAATACGACACAGATCTTGTGAACAAGTTCAGCGACTAGCTAAAGAGATAGCTCGAGAGCTCAGATCGTGTAGATAAAAACAAAACATAGCCAAAAAAGGAGGAACGATGAAGAAGGAACAAAAATATCCATACATGGGATATGTTTTTAGAAGGTGAAGCAGTCCACCAAGTGGACATTGGAGAACATGAACATTCAATGGCGTGACTGGTTTCTCTGCATTGAGAAAAGTAAATAGGCAACTACGTTTGATTCCAACATATCTTCTTGATAGAATTTAAAATGTATTGAATGCAACATGATGTGTTACTACTCTTAAGTCTCTCTTAGAGAGCTATATATTAGAATCTCTCTTGTTTTTTGAGGGATATCTCAGTCTGTAAATAGAAACTAAATTCTGCCCAAATTGAAAGACATTACTGAGACTTTGAGCTCAAATTGTTGATCATATTTTGTTAGTGGAATAAGAAAGCAAGTGACTTTTTAGACTTTGTGCTGTAATAACTTGGTTGTTGGGTAAATTGTTCTTATGTCTATTTCCTTGATATGATTTCTATCCCTTTAATTAAATAAGTAGAATTAGTGAAATTAGTTAGGAAGATGTCCTGAAGTAAATTATAGAGAGACTTTGTGCCAACACAATTGCCTTTAGAGTGTTTGTCTTTTCTATTCATATGTAAAGGATATTGGGATGACTTTGTGCCCTCATTATCCTTCATATCTCACTCTTTGGCAATTGAAGTGGAGACTTTGTGCTACATTTCATCCTGCTGTGTTACTATGTCCTTGGTTACCTATTGCAATTACTAACTAAAAGAATCTTTTTGTCTGCTAAACAACACTTCTGAAAGAAGAGGAGTGTATTTTATCATTTCATCAAGATTTCTACTTTGATTTGTGAACATCATCTCTGAAAAAAGAGATATGGATGGTTTATCCTACCATTGAGTGTTATTTTTTTCTTATGTATATAGTATATAGCTCCTACATATTTATAGGGAACCTCCCCTTGATGAGAGGAGATATTTGTCCCCTTTTGATGTAGTAAAATTGCACATCTGGATGACCAATTTCCCTATGCTATGGTTGAAGAGACCTATTTTGCTCATCAGTTAACTGGTTGACAAAATATTCACCCAATAGTTTTTGGCAACTATGTTTGGGACAAATGTGCAATCTGAAGCCTCAAGTTTCATATTGAAGCAGTCCCTACCCTTATCCATTATAGACTCTAGTGACTCTATTCTATGTCTTACCCATTATCATTATAGCCTTACCATCTCCCTCCACCTCCATGCCAATTGGAATAGAATGCACAGTTTGAAGCCTCAAGCTTCAAGCTGAAGTAGGGCCAATTCTTTGCCATTTTTGTTTTACAATCTGGTAGATCCACATTATACATGAAGCCAAAGGGATAAAGGTATTGTTGACCTTATATTTAAGTTGGTAAAAAAAATTAATTTTGATCCATTTTCTTCACCATCTCACCTCCAATGAACTAGGAGCTTTCCTCCTACTAAAGTCAAGTCTCCATTACCAAGCAAAGCATCCACTTCTGCTATTAATAAATCTTTATCAATACTTACCCCTCTGAGATTTGTTATCCCACCTTTCCATAGTCATAAAATGGTAGCTCGAGGTCCTTAGGGTAACTCTTTTGGCCCACTCAATTTAACTCCACCTCTACATGAGCTACCATGCAATTCAAGGAAAAAATTTCCCAAGTTCTATGGTGATGGGAAGGTTCATCCTGATGAACATATTACAGCCTTCAGCATAGCCTATGGTGTAATAAGTGTGTAATTTGAGGATGTAGCAATCAGGTTGTTCGTGGAAACTTTACAAGGTGCTGCTACAGACTAGTTTTATCATCTGTAGGCCTAGACTGTGACTGACTGGAATGCCCTCAAAGACAAGTTTGAATCCAGAATCAAACCTATAGAAGATGCACATGCCCTACTAGCTCAACTCACACAAATGAATAAGGAGCCTCATGAACCAATGAGAGATTTCATAGCCAAGTTTGACAAGTTGAGGAATAGGATTCTTGCAATTGCTCAGCCTACACCTAAAAAACTCAAATGTTTCTTCATCAAATCTCAGCTTCCTAAACTAAGTTTTTTGCTGAGACATGTTGGATAAATAGACCTTGATATAGCTCAAAATTTGGCTACTGAGGTGGAAGATGACCTTATCTTAGCAGGAAAGATAAAGAGAGATCATAACAAAGGAAAATCCTCTTCATCTTCTGAATATCCATCTACAGGTGCCACTGATCTAATGGTGCAGAAGTTAGAAAATGACTTGCTAGATCTCAAGAAGCAAATGACACAAGGGATATCTTTAGCTTCTTCATATAGATATATGCCAAGAAGGACATTCCCAAATCAATCATACCAAGGCAATGCTACCAAAAATCAAGGACAACCAAATCATCTTCCTCCCCCATAGGGGAATCTTGTCATTGAAGTACCCCCAACCAATTCAATAGTTGGATATTTCTAAATGGAATCTAATTTCTCTTTCCAACCTAAATTGAACCAAGAAAATGATGTTGATCTCCTTGTAGAAGATCAAGAAGAATTAGCTGGCGACTCCAACATTGGTTTCCTGAATTACCAGGATGAATCCAGAGGTAAAAGTGAAGCAGTTGATGGATCATATGTTGTATTCACCCGGTCCCAGAACTAGTCAGCCCAGCAAGCTAATAAAGGAAAAGTAGGGGAAATTTCTTAGCCTACAATCTTAATTTCCAAATGAGGAACTTCTCTGCCTTTCCAGTCAAAGGACCCAGTGAGTAATAAAATGGTAAGTACATCAATCATTCCTCCATCTCCAACTTCAATTCCACAGACCAGTCCTCCTCCTCCTAAAAACTAGAAATATGAACTACCTTCCCCTCTTCCTATCCCATTTCAGTCATTTGACATAATTGATCTATCAAGAAGACCAAAATTTAAATGCCTAAGTTTGAATTCTTACAAACCAATCCTAAGCAGTTGGATAGGTTGGTGAAGTGTGTGAAGAATAAAGTTGTCCCTACAGGACAAGAGATTAAAAAAGTAACACATGATCCCCCAAGGAGCATTCCTATTCTAAACAATCTTTTCATTACTCCTCTAGTTGTCCCTAGGAAAATAGAGCCTTTATATGTTTCCTTGTTGATAAACGGTCATAAACTGAGCAATTACATCATAGACTCAGGTGCATTTGACAATTTCATGCCTGTCAAAGTGGCAAAATCTCTTGGACTCACATTGACTAAAACATTTGGGAGATGTTTCTCCATGGAAAACAAATAAGTACATCTACTGGGACAAATCAAGGACACCCAATTTACATTTGCAGCATTCCTAGCCAAAAGGATCAAGATGATAGTCCTAGTGGCTGATGTTCTAGCCTCATATGGCATTCTTCTAGGGAAATTTTTTTGCAAGAATGTGGTGGCAAATTGAGCATGAACCTATCTAAAGAGAGGATCCTTGTCAAAGGCATCATATAGAGGTTGTTTCCTGAAAAGGAAGCAAAATATGTTGTCACTCAGACATCAGCCCCTGAAGCCCAAATTTTGTTCGAGTCTTTAGGCATGGGTAATTACTTTTTATCTAGAGAAGAAGTTCATGAGGTGCTTAAGGAAGTCCCTAAATGTGATCCAGGGTTTGACTCAGACCATACATCAAAAGAACTGGTAGGTTACAGTACAGATGGAGAAGGATCTTCCCTCTCTAATGAAGAAAACTCTAAAAAAAATTAGTGTCTGATGAGGTATGGATTCTAGAATTTGATGGTAGTTGTTCCTCTACCGATTCAGGGGCTGGAATTGTGTTGATATCTCCTCAAGGGGATATTTGTCCCTCTTCATACAAGTTATAGTTTAGCAATACTAACAATATTGCTAGATATGAATCTCTTCTACTTGGATTGAAAGTCACTAAAGACAAGGGCATCAAACTCCTTCATGCCAAAGGAGATGTCGAGTTGGTGGTTTGTTAGGTGAGAAACCTATACCAAACCAAAAATGAGAGATTACGCCACTACCACAATCTAGTCTAGGATTAAATTGAAAGCTTTGATGCTTTCAACATCTCTACGATACCCAGGGAATTTATTGACCAAGCTGATACACTAGCTATTTTAGCAACTATCTTAGTCCCTCACCTAGACTTCACAGGAGGAAAATACATCATTGAGATAGTCTTTTGACCAAGCGTACCTGATAATGCCAATCATTGGTAGGTGTTTAACAATGACAACCAAATCATTGCCTTCCTAGAATAAAGAGATAGCTTTGAACAGTTGTACTTTGAAGGCAATAATCCTTAGAAGCTTAAATTAGCTCCTAAAATGAACTCAGATATAGATGAAGAATTCTTGCAACTCAAAGGGAATAAAATTCCCAAAAGTTTGGTTTCCCTCGAAAAGCTATTTGACAAACATGATAGATTCATCAAATAACAAAAAATGGATTCAAATTGCTCCCAAGGGTTTGATCAGATTAATTTGGGTACCAAAGAAGATCCCAAGATGGTTAACATTGGTAAATGTTGCACTCCCAAAGAGAGGTTCAAGTTTACTACTTTGCTCAGCTAATACATGGATGTCTTAGCATATTCTTATGACGACCTTAAGTCTCTCAGGCCTGAGGAAATTCACCATAAAATTCCTCTCAAGGCTAACTCAGTGCTTTGCAAGAAAAAATCCAAATAGTACAATCTAAAGATATCAAGTACTATTTTGTTTGAGATATAGAAATGCTGAATGCTAGGATAATTTTCCCAATCCATCATTCCACATGGATTGCCAACATAGTCCTTGTAAGGAAGAAGAATGGAAAAATTCATATCTATGTAAATTTTGAGAATCTGAGTTAGTCATCTTTGAAGGATAACTATCCTTTGCCAATCATGGATCAAGTGCTTCAGACAGTGACTGGTTCAGAGATGTTATCAATGCTAGATGGCTTCTCAAGATACAATCAATTTGAAGTTGGTGAAGCAGACTAGCACAAGATGGCCTTCACCACACTTTGGGGCACATTTGCATATAGAAGGATGCCTTTTGGCTTGATAAATGCTGGCACCACTTTTTAAAGAGCAATGGACCTCACTTTCAAGGATGAGATGGGTAAGTTCATTATAGTTTACTTTGGTGACTTGACTATCTTTTCCAAGCATCGCTCTGATCATATACACCACTTGCAACAAGTGTTGGAGCATTGTCGACAAAATGGTATTTCCATGAATCCCAAGAAGTTAGTTTTTGGAGTAACAGAGGGGAAAATTCTCAGACACATTGTGTCCAAAGAAGGCATAAATATTGATTTAGACAGAGTCAAGTCTATCCAAAAGCTTACCTTGCCTACAAGTAAGATTGTTTTTCACTCTTTCTTTGGAAAGGTAAATTTATTATGAATATTCATCCCCAATTTTGATGAGAAGACTCGACACATTGTGAACATGATGAAGGGAAAGGCCACCTTTAGCTGGATTGAAGAAGGCAAGTCAGCATTTGAGGATATCAAGACTGTCATTGCCCACGCCCCAATTTTGGTTTGTCTAGACTACAAAAAAGAGTTCATCATATACAGTTATGCTTATAAAAACATGCTTTCATCAATTCTAGTCTAATAAAATAAAGAAGGTATGGTATCTCCCATTTATTTCATGAGTTTTCCTCTCAAATCTCATAAGCTGAAGTACTCGAACATGGAGAAGCATGTTTATGCAATGGTGAAGGCAGTCAAACATTTCCACTTCTACATCTTGAATTATCATACTACTGCCTTGGTTCCTGATACCACAGTCAAATCTATACTAACTCAACAAGAGTTTGGGACAAAAAGAGGAAATTAGATTGCAAAGATCCAGGAGTTTGATTTAGTCATCAAGCTAACAAAGCTGATACATGAAAAAGGCCTATGCCACTTAATTGTTGATAACAAACTAGAAGAAATAGAGCATGAAGAAGCAAAGGTGGAAGACACACTGATAGTTCTCTTTGTTTCCACCAAAAATGAGTGGTATTCACATATTTCTCATTTCCTTACTTATGGTGAGTGTCCTGGTCACTGATCTTACAAAGAAAAGAGGACTATCAAGTTGAAAGCTACCAATTTTGTCATTTGGGACAATAGCCTGTACAAGAGGAGCCTTGATGGAATGTTCCTTCATTGTGTGCATAAGGAGTAGTAAAGTAAACCTCTAAAATCCTTCCATAATCTAGCCTGTGGAGGACATTTTTCTACTCCTGTAACTGCCCACAAGATTCTATGAGCTAGGTATTATTGGCCTACTCTTTTCCAAGATGCATACAAGTTAGCTGCCCTGCCTCTCAAACCAGTGGTCAACGAGGAACCATTCTAGTAATGGGGAATTGATTTTATTGGAGATGTAAACCCATCTTAAAGTGTTGGACATAATTATGTCCTTACAACAACTGACTACTTCACTAAGTGGGTGGAAGCTATCCCAACTAAGCATGCTACTTCAGAAGTAATATGCAATTTCCTCAAGGAGAATATCATTTCTAGATTTGGGGTCCCAACCAAGATTGTTACTAACAATGTATCTTATTTCACTTTCTAGGAGATTAATCAATTCTATTTTTACCCTGGGATCACCCTCTTTCACTCTTTTGATTACTTTCCACAAGGGAATGGACAAGCTGAATCAAGTAACAAGAACCTAATGACTATCATCAAGAAGCTGGTGGATGACAACCAAAGAACATGGCATAAGGCATTGGTTGATGCTTTGTGGGTAGATAAAATTACACCAAAAAGGGCAATTGGTATGTCTCCTTTCCAACTTCTTTATGGTATCAATGCTGAGATACCAATCACCTTAGAATTGCCAGCATTAAAATTGGTTAAGGCAATTGAAGATAAGACATATCAAAGCTCCATTGATAAGAGGATCATGTGCTTAACTGAGATAGATGAGTAAAGAACTATGGTAGTGGATCAAATTGCTACCCATCAAAATTTGGGGAAGAAGCTCTTCAACTAGAAGGCAGAAAACTATAATTTCTATGTTGGAGATCAAGTCCTACTGTGGGACAAGAGAAGAGAACCAAAAGGAATGCATGGGAAGTTTGATTCTCTTTGGAGAGGCCCATTTATTATCCATCAACTCAATGGTGAGAATAACTTACTATTTAAATATCAAGATGGCACACTCTTCTCTTTACCTTACAATGGGTAGTATCTGAAGCACTTCAATCCATGAAGTATCAGATAAGATCAGCTTGTACATATGTATATTTGTATAGTCTTTAGTTCTATCTTTTTGCTTTCATTTTCATTTTTGTTACCTTTCTTTTTGGGTAGCATGACTCCATAGCCCAATGGCACACTTCAAGGCACTAGAGATTATATTTTCTACTCCCCTCAGCTATTCCAACTAAAAGAAGTTCCCCAACTGGAGCCAGCTATTGTCTCCCAAAAAATATCACTCATTTTTGGGACAACATTTAAACTATTTTGGTCCAACAGACCAAAATCATCTCTCCCCTTCTCAAAAATTATTTTGGGCATTCAAATTCTTTATCATTAAATATTTTTTAGATACTACGGACTCTACAGGCTTGAATCTATGGGACTCTGCAGGCTTAAATCTATAGACTCATTTCCACCAATTCATTTATACAGACTTTGCCAGTTCTACAAGTTCATTTCTACAAACTTCACAAGATAGTTTCTACAAACTCTGTAGGAGAGAAATAGGTTCAACACTTTGCCATTTTTTCTATCGTGAAGAAACTACAAAAGTTACCAAGTGTCATCTACCGAGACACATTATGATTTGCTTCTCAAGTAACAAAATCAATCATGTGTCCCTTGTAAGATAAATAGAGCACAACAAGTGTCAACATCCACAGCTTCTTCCTTTTATTTTGTAAAGACTGTGGTGGGCCCCAGGTAATCTACTAAGGTCAAATAGAATGTGACAAGTGTCAACATCTACATGAATCCAAAAGAGTCTTGAATGTTTTTGTAGTGTTTCTATGAGCTCGATGGAAGCTGCCATGTGTCATATTTTGTAGGACTCTTAAAAGGCATCCAAAGCCTTTATAAGTTAAGCAGATGCTACCACGTGTCCTCACCTATTTCACAGTGAATACTGCCATGTGTCACCTATTAAGATCGGCAAAAAATTGACTACGACAAATCCAAAGGAAAGAGTGCCCTTGTAGAGGGCATTGAATGAAGCTGAGTGCTCTTACAGAGGGCAATGAGCAAAGGTGGACATAGGGAATTCCTTTAAAAAAGTTCTCATGGCCAAATGGTTAAGGCAAATTTCCTTTAGACAAATTGTCTAAAATAATTCCTTCAAACTTTTTGTCTGAAGGAAAATTCTACAGAAATAGAAAACCTACCAAGGAAATAAAATCTCAGATGCTGCCACATGTCCCTTATCAAGTTACAGTGGAACATGTCATGTGTCATCTGCTGAGACACAATTTCTAGTAACTTTCAAAGCAACAAAACATGCCATGTGTCATCTACAAAACTCAATAGAAGTCATCACATGTCAACATCCGTAGCTTCTTCCTTTTATTGAGTAAGGACTATGGTGGGTCTCTGGTAAGTGGTTAAACTCAAGTAGAATGTGACAAGTGTCTACATCTGCGTAGATCCAAAAGAGTCCTGAATGTTTCCATAGTGTCTCTAGAAGCTTGGTAGAAAGCACCATGTATCATCTTCTGTAAGACTCTCAAAAGGTATCCAAGTCACAGTGGAACCCACCACGTGTCCTTTGTAAAACTCACTAGAAGTTGCCAAGTGTCACTGAGATCAGCAAAAAGTAGCCTCGAGTAAAGAAAAAGGCAGCAACTAATGGTTTCAAATAAAGGTTCATTGGTTCAACACAGTTGGTTCAAGTAGTCAAGTGAATGAACAAAACACCAGGAAAGCACTTGAACCATTGAACCGTTGAACTGTTGAACATTGAACCAAAATGGTTCAAAGGTTTAAAGTTTCAATCAATCAGTTCAAGCGGTCGATTCAAAGGAATGCCCCAAAGCAAAGAGACCAAGTGCCCTTGTAGAGGGCAGTGAAGAAAAGAAGACTTCAAAGAATAAAGGAATGAACCGTTGAACCATTGGACCTTGAACCAAATTGGTTCAATGGGTTTAATGGGTCCAACAAGTTTAATGGATTTGAAGAGATCAAGGGACTTAGAAAATTTGAGAAAGTGATTGAACAAGGAAAGTGATTAAACCAGGGAAGTGATTGAACCATTGATGTCCCTACGGATGTCAAATTTAAGATGATGAAATATCTGTTGATTTTCAAATACAACATAGATCTTGTGAACAAGTTCAGCGACTAACTAAAGAGATAGCCTAAGAGCTCAGATCGCATAAATATGGACAAAACATAGCCAGAAAAGGAGGAACGATGAAGAAGGATCAAAAATATCCATGAATGGGATATGTTTCTAGAAGGTGAGGTAGTCCACTAGGTGGACATTGGAGAACATGAACATTCAATGGCATGACCCATTTCTCTGCATTGAGAAAAGTAAATAGGAAACTACGCTCGATTCCAACATATCTTCTTGACAAAATTTAAAATGTATTGAATGCAACATGATGTGTTACTACTCCCAAGTATCTCTTGGAGAGCTATGTATTGGACTCTCTCTTATTGTTTGAGGGATATCTCGATCTATAATCAAAAACTAAATTTTGCCTAAATTGAAAGGCATTACTGAGACTTTGAGCTCAGATTGTTGATCATATTTTGTTATTGAAATAAGAAAAAAAGTGACTTTTTAGACTTTATGCTATAATAACTTGGTTTTTGGGGAAATTGTTCTTATGTATGTTTCCTTGATACAATTTCTATCCCTTTAATTGAATAAGCAAAATTAGTGAAAGTAGTCAGGAAGATGTCCTGAAGTTAATTGTAGAGAGACTTTGTGCCCACATAATTGCCTTTAGTGTGTTTGTCTTTTCTATTCATATGTAAAGGATCTTGGGAAAAATTTGTGCCCTCATTATCCTTCGTATCTCACTCTTTGGAAATCGAAGTGGAGACTTTTTGCTACATTTTATCTTGCTATGTTACTATGTCCTTGGTTACCTATTGTAATTACTACCTAAAAGATTCCTTTTATCTGTTGAACAACATTTTTGAAAGAAGAGGAGTGTCTTCTATCATTTCATCAGGATTTCTACTTTAATTTGTGAACATCATCTCTAAAAAAAGAGAGATGGATGGTATATCCTACCATTAAGTGTTATTTTCTGCTTATATATATAGTATATAGCTCCTGCATATTTACAGGGAACCTCCCCTTGATGGGAGGAGAGATTTGTCCCCTTTTAATGTAGTAAACCTACACATCTAGATGACCAATTTCCCTATGCTATGGTTTAAGAGACCTATTTTGCTCATCAGTTAACTGATTGATAAAATATTCACCCAACACATAGGATAATCAAACTATATGTCAAAATATTTTTTAATCTTTCACATGTGTGATATATAATGACATTAATATGCTCACTTAGATTTTTTGCTATAGAGCCAACAATGTTAATAATTGCCTAGAAGGCCAATTTTATACATGCATATCTTTTGACGTGCTTAGGTTCATGATCTAGAATTTGGTGAAAAATAACTAGGCTAAAAAATAAATAAAACCATATGATCATATTATTCTAAAATATTCATACATGTGATATATGCCATCACCAACCTACTTACTTGGTTCTTTCTTACCTCATGCAAATTTGGCTAAGTATGGGAAAACAATGTCAAACTTCCTAAGAGCCCAATATTGTGCTTACATATATTTTATTGTGCTTAGGATCATGTCTTGATATTTAGCGCATAATAACTAAGCACAATACTAAACAATTCCATGTGACCATTTCCTCCTAAAACCTTCATGTGTGTGAATGTTGACATCATCAACATGCATACTCGGCTTTACTTGAACATAGAAAACACTATCAAAATACTTGAGAGCCCAAATTTGCACCCACATATCTTTGAATATGCTTAGGTGCATGACTTAAGATTTATCACATAATAACTAGGGACTTATTTGATCACAAACATATGATCAACTCCCCTTGACTCATCCACACGTGGCAATGGTGATGCCATCAAACTACTTAGATTTTCTGCCATTGGACCCAAAATGTCTAGATGAGAACAATGATAAACTGGGTGAATTCTAATCATGTACACAAGCTCTTAAATCATCCTTGATAATTGATAGGATCCCTTTCTCATTTTAAAATCACCATACTCATCCTTGAACATCTCTAACCATACCAAAATTGAAGATAAACCAAGCTAAATTCAAGCATATTAAGACAAGCACATTACACACTTATCATTGTCACTTAGATTATCAAGGCACTTCATCCACTCACCAGGGAACCCCCATGACATCATTAAAAATATCCAATAATTTCTCCCTTTGTCATTGATGTCAACAAACATCATATATAACAATATACAACTCACCTTCCTTTTCTCTCTTCAATCACTCTCACAATAGGAACTTTCTCCCCCTTTGACACAATGATAAAGTGGAGACCAACTAATCCTAAGGACCTAAAAATACCATCAATAGGAGAGGAGCATCTTATAAATATGATACAAACTCCCCCTTACCATGAGCCTACCTCTTCTTTCCTAGATAACTTCCTATTACATGCTAACATTCTTCTTCATCCAAGCAGTATAACTAATGAAAATAGAACACACAAAACACTAACATCTGATGGAACCCACCAAAAAACATTTGAGAGGGAATCCCCCTAATATTTTTGATCGATTTCACCTCTTGAGCATCTTTAGATCTCCACATATCATGAAGAACTACCATACAAGATTATTAGCCTTCTCTCTCAAACCAACTCAAGGACCACCAATATAAATTCATGCCACTCACCAAATAATAAACATGCTCTAAAAAAACTAAGAACTCACCTTTAAATACTCATGCCTTTCTCTTTTGGAGAAACTGAACAAAAAACACACTTCTCATATACCCCTTCAATCACACCAATTTGTAACAACTAGCTCATCATCTTCAATATACTTCCTTCACAAACTAACTTGCTAATTAGGCCTTCTCTTGACAAAACCATAAATAACTTGAAAACCACAAATATTCAAATCTCTATGAAGCTTTATTTGATAACCCATTTGGCCCATTAAATATATTAAGATTCCTTAAACCTCAACTCATAAGGCAGACCATGTTTCTAGCAAAGCCCAGAACCCTAAAATCTCAAAATAAATAGAGTTAACAAACCTCCTTATGGTCAAAATCCACCTCTAAAACTTATTAAACACCTAGATACAACCATTCCACACCTCTATACCAATATTTGAGCTTCCACATCTTTGGGAAACCATACATTCTATCCCATGGATTTTGACTTGCAACAAGATAGATAAACGTGAGAGCACACAACAAACTCCATACCTTATTTCTTAGATTTAAATACTCAATCCTCTGATCCTAAGACCTAACCAATTACAAAGATCCCCTGACTTCATGTTTCACCTAGAACATGACATCTTGAACAAGTCTTCAAATATTATCCAATTACAATCAATACTCATATAGAGACACCTCATCTTCAAAATACTATGAACTTCTATGGCATACACAACTATTCAACAAGACTTTAATAGGCTTAATAAGATATAGAAAATAAGTCTAGAAGAAAGGCCTTCAACTTGTAAGCTCACCTGGCATTTACCACAAACTGATATGTAGATAAATATTTGAAACTCACCTTTATACTAGAACATCCAAACCATGATCAACAATCTTCACAAGATTCTTTAATCCAACAATAGATATATAAAATAATACACAAACATACCTTATTTTCATACCATCTCAACAAACAAATTTTGACATCTACCATGCTTCTTCTGACTAACAAGTGTCTACTTGAAGTCTAGATAGAGACACCCCTTTGACATAGTAAGACTAAAATTCCCAAAACTTATAAGACTCCCATATCTCCATATCTTTCTCTAACTTATAGTCTTACCTCATCATCTAAGGGATTTTTAATGGATGATTGACTTCATTATTTGCTTCAAATTTGTGAGTAAATGTTGGCAACATAAACTCTTGATTTTCCTTCATTTATGACCCTTTTTCCACCTTGGCAAACAATTCATCAAAAATATTGGACTCAACAAGGTTTGTATCCTTCTTTACTACCTTAGGTCTCCATACCATAGTTTGATTCTTATTATCTTCTAAAATCATCTTACCTAGTTGATCCTTGAGCTTATCTTGATTTGTAACATATCCTTCTAGAGTAACTTTCTTATCATCCTTATGACTAGATGAATATGCAATGATTAACTTTGGTTTTCATATCCGAGTTTGTCTTTTCTTAGACCTTCTAAGAGATATATATCCTTTGGCATACCTTGAAGACCCATTAACACCATTTGGATAGAATCTATCAATATGTCCACTCTTATGACAACTAAAACAAATAACATTATTTTTACCTTTTGACAAATTTGGACTATGATCAATCTTTGGCCAAAAACTCCTTCTATCATAGCTCCATGAATGTCTATACTTGACTGAATTCCTTCTATAGTCCTTAAATATATGACCATACTTATTTCATGTATAAAAATGACCATAAAATAAACTATCATACCTTAAAGCATTTGGTTTTCTAACACACTTTCTTGTATTGCTTTCAAATCTTGCATTCTCCTTGACATACTTAGGCTTCTCATGCTTCTTTTCCAGCTTATCCAACTTAAATATAACAAGATCATGCTCACTTTTTAATGACTCCATCTTAATATTTATCGGAGTGTACTCATCTTCTCTTTCTATTATATTTGCATTTTTAGTCCTTAATCGATCCCCAAGAATACTGATCTTCTCTTCATCCTTTTTGGTCTTGTTGGCCATGGCTTTCAATCTATATACTTGTAGTTCAATAAACTTGATCTATTCTTGATACTTCTTTTCTTCTTTCTTGAATATTCCTAACAAAATTCCCTCAAGTGAACTAACTTGTGATTCAAGACCTTTGATCATATTCCTCATTTTATTATTCCTCTTCTTCTACTCCTTTAGATCACCAAGAACACTCATTAGCTCAACTTCTAGATCAACTACTTCTTCCTTACTATCATCTTTTCTACTGTTATGGCAAGTTTTTTTTATAAAACATGATTTCCTTTTATTTTAAACACAAACTTGTCTTAAAAAATACTATCTGAACCTTGATATCATTGATATAATTTTCATCCTCTTTGGCATCTTTCTTTAAAGAACAAATCTACTCTTCAACTGCCTTGCTCATAGCCTTCCACTATTTATTCTCTTTCTTCAACTATTTGGCCATCTTTGTACCTACATGGAATCTCGTTCAATATATTAAGCTTCCTCTAAAATACCTACTTTGATACCAATTATTAGAGGTAAAATCACTAAGAGGGGTGGGGTGAATCAGTGAGCCCATATATTTCAATTACAATTGTAATCCTTTTAAACTATTAAACAATCAAAATATATCAACTTAATCAGACAACATTAACAAGAGAGATCATTCATTCAATGCATGCATAAGATCAAACACATAACACATAATTCATATGGAAAACCCTCATCATGAATAAAACCCACTCTTAAGCTAGCAACACATGGACTACTATCCTATAATAAATTACAAACAAGAGACTGGTCAACTCTTTTAGACCAACAAACCTTCATCATATCCTCCTAACCAAAGGTATTTAGTGAAACACATGTTTCACAAGGAGAAATTTACCCTAAGTTAAATCAACTCTTTTAGACCCTCCTTAAATTGAACACCTCCACCTTATAATTGATGTCTTCAACACCTAATGATGGATCTCTAACCTTTTCACAAACTCCCTTTCTATCTCATGCAAGCCTCTCACATAGGCATGCCATAATATCTCTCTTTTTTCACTCAAAATATACTCATATGCATACTCAAACCTCTTTTCATATCCTTAAACTATAATATCACTTTTTTTACATTATAAATATGACCTATAGGTCATACACAATCATCAATCTACTCTGCTCATCAATTTATCAATTGGGAACTCTACCTCTCCTCATACAAAAACAAACCTATAAAAGAACTATTATGACATAAAAAATATGACCCTAAAGTCATACACACCATATTAAACCTTTTTTTCCTTTCAACCCATCCATTAGGCACCCATAACCTTCACCTTTTCTTCACTTATCATACACACTCTCTCAAATAGCCTCTTGAGCATACTCACTCATTCTGACTCTTCTAGGCTTATTAGGTCCAATGACCTATGTGATCACCATCATCACCTTACTTAGATAAGTATTTCTGATCCTTTTTACTCTCTGATGATCCTTATTAACATGTAACTTCTCTTTCAAAGATTTTCTCCTTCACTAGGTTTCACATTCGCACATGCCTCTCACTCATCACATCCAAGTCTAGAAACCAACATATTTTATTTCACCATTTATAGAGAATTCATGAATATAAATATCACAATATTTATTTTCATCCAAAACACATTCCTTCACCCTTAAGGCATATAACATGGGTCACACTTAAGCACAATCCACTTTCAAATAGGCCTAAGTCACTTTTAGGTCCTATGGAGACCCATTTAGCTCTTTGAAACTTATTTGAGAAAAATAAGAAACATAATAACACTTTAAAAATGTATGTACCCATTCCATATGATCTATAATCCTTCCTTAAGTTCCAAAAATCATCATACTACCCTTATGCTTAAGCATAACTTGCTCAAATAACATTTTGTGCACATAGACACCATGAATGAAAACACAGTCACCTTATAAACATTTGTTCATAATGCGTATAATTAGTCAAACCTTAAAAATATAAACATACCATCTTCATGGAGTCTATAATATTATAAAATATCAAATTCATCATGAGACATCAAAATAACAATAATACAAGATCAAACAATCTTCTTGGGTCAATTGCAGAACAAAAATGAACACATAGTCAAGTTTGGAGCTCAATATATTTGGATATACATATATTCATACCTTAAAATTTATATTTATAGATTCATATTTAATTACTATATAATTTCATTTTTTACACCATTAGAAAATTATACATATATTGAAATATATATCCAAAATATAGAGCACTAGTTTTTCCTTTGCAAATTCTAATATTCAAAAGCAAATGGTCACAGTTAAACCTCAAACACTATGCTTGCATATCATGTATTCACTACTTATATTAAACACATACCATCAATATTATTTTAAGGAACTCAAAATTTTCCTTTCAATGCTCATCATTGGATATTTATCTTTACTATTTGACTTAATATGTTCTATTAATCTCCTGTACATAGCTCGATCTTTATCGTTCCTTTACATTAAACATCAAACAATTGTCCTCATCTTGTTGCTTCTAGACATATTATAATGAACACACTCCATTTATATTTTTATAATTAAATCAATCTTTACTCAATTTAATAATCAAACACTTTGACCCATTTAACTTATTGTGCACCATAGATCTGATCTGTACGATCACCTACTCACCATTGATCCTTGGAAAAAGATCGATCTTTATCTTTGCTCAAATTTAAACATTAAACACTTGGTACCATATCATATCATCCTAACATCTTGGATTAAATTCACTCCATTGATGTTTCTTGAACTTTAACTTGTGCATAAATGAGTATGGGAACCTTGCTTATTTGCCTGGAAGACCAACTTTGCATAGTCATATCTTTTACCTCACTCACTTTCATGTTCTCAAATTTGGACCATATGATCTCCTTACATAGGATAATCCAACCATGTGTCAAATTGATCTTGAATCATTCATATGTACAAGATATTAGTCCATTAATCTTCTCACTCAAATTTTTCTATTACAAAGCCAACAATGTCAAAAATTACCTAGAAGGCCAATTTTGCACATGCATATCTTTTGATGCACTTCGACACATGATCTAAAATTTATAAAAAATAAACTAGGATCAAAACTAAACAAACCCATATGATCATATTGTTCTAAAACATCCATACGTATGATATATTCCATCACCAAACTACTTACTTGACTCTTTCCTACCTCATGCAAATTTGGCAAACTATGGGAAAATAATGTCAAACTGCTTGGGAGCCTAACTTTGCACTTGCATATCTTTTATTGTGCTTAGGTGCATGTCTTGAGATTTAATACATAAGAAGTAGGTATAATACTAAATAAACCCATGTGACCATTTCCTCTTAAAACCTCCATACATATAAATATTTACATATCAACATGCTTACTCGGCTCTATTTGAACATATAAAACATTATCAAAATGCCTAAGATCCCAACTTTGCACCCACATATCTTTGGCTATGCTTAGGCACATGACTTGAGATTTATCACATAGAAACTAGGGACTAATGTGATCATAACCATATAACTAACTCCCCTTTAATCATCCACATATGGTAATGGTGACATCATCAAACTACCTACTAAATGTTTTTGCCATTGGACCCAAAATATCTATATGAGAACTATGATGAACCAGGAGAATTCCAATCATACACACAAGATCTCCAATCATCCTTGACCACTGATAGGACCCCTTTCTCATGATCAAATCACCATACTCATCCCTAAACATCTATAACCATGCCAAAACTAGATATCATCAAAGCCAACTTCAAACACACTATGACAAGCACATTGCACATTTTGTCATTATCACTTAGACTATCAAGACACTTCATCTACTCCCTATGGCACCTCCATGACATTACCATGACATCATTGAAAACTTTCCAATATATCTCACAACTAAGGAGGTCCTAAGTTAAAAACCCCCTTATTCAATCCTTTTTTAACTTGGTCAAAACATTTTTTCAAATTTAGCTTAATTTGAACTCCATTTTTTAGTTCACATGCCAACTTTGATAAACCTCTAACATGTTGTCTAGTTCTTCAAATTTCAACCTAATAAATAATTTCTTGATAAAATTAGTCATATAACTAGTCGATATCTATGTTTTGTCATGTTTTAGATGTATTGGAGAGGTCCATTTTTGTATTTTAAGCCTCCTATTGAATATTTTACACCATTTTTAATCATAGTGTTTAAGTGGTCATTTTGAGTATGAATCTTCTAACACCTATATTAGTGAAACTTTAATTTAATTTTTTGCATTATTTGGCATATAATGTTTTTAATCAAGTATATTTGCTTGTGTAATTCACTTTATTTTGAAAATACTTCAAAAATTCATTTAAAATAGTTTCCTTCTAAGCATTTGTTTACTATCTTATTTAAGGGAGGATATGACTTCACCTCATTTTTCCTTAGATAAATCTCAAATGCTTAATTAAAATAACTATAATATATGGAAAATTCATGATAAAGTTGAATTTATAGCTTTGAAATTATGGAATGTTGTAATTAGGATTGAAAAAACCCTTCTAGATATTATGTGACTTCTAAGATTACCAATACATTTCAATAGAAATCACATGAAGCTATGTATATTATATTTATAAGTGTTAAGGATGAATTCCTTATCCAAATTGGTAATCAGGAGTCTCTTAACAATGCTTAGAAACTCCTTGAATCCATGCACAAGGGCACTCATCTCTCAAATATTATTAACTTTATCCTTGAATTGATAATTACACTTATGAAAGGTGATGAGAAAGTTGTAAATTTTCTTACTAAAAAAAACTCAATTAGATGGATGTAATTGTAATTTGATTCAAGATCAATTGCTTTATTTTATCATTTAGTTAAATATTCATGAAAAGTTTAGAAATTTTATTTTAATTTTGAATATTAAGTATCAAACTAAGTAATATATCCCTAATTTTACCATTTTGTCTGCTCTCCTAATTCAAGAAGAGCAAGTTATGACCAATTTTGATTGTAAATAGAATGCCACTCGGGCATTTCTCACTTTAAATACTATTTCTGATAACACTAAAAACTAGAAATCTAACCCTAATTCTACTAAAGGCAAATATGGGAAAAAGAAATTTGGTAATAGTAATCATACACCTAAGTTTAATGAAAATTATAATATGTATGTTAAATTTGGTCATAGAAGGGAAAAATGTTATAAAAAAAGGATATAAATAAAAATCAAACTTCTAAAAATAACAAAGGGAATAAATCTAATCAAAACAAGTAGAAGAATCAAAACCCTAACCATAATAACAATTAGGATTCAAATGTTATTATTTTGTATGTTTATTTATTTACTATAAATGAAAATGAGTGGATTTTAGATAGTGTTACATGTTGGAGTACATGTTAAGATTAATTAGGGAGTTGGTTATCTATTTTATATATACTGAATACTTGCATCACTATTTTATGCATGAAAATATTCCCTATCAACTAATGTTGGTTTCACACAAGAAATTATCATTGCATGAAACCAACTCACTTTGCCTATTTACTAGGCATTCCGTATTATTCTTCTATCATGCTGGTGGAGAGAAAGCTATGGATTGTATTATTATTTTGAGGAATAATGAGAGACAAAGTTTATTGTGCATAATTATTTGTTTCTACATAATATCTGTGATTGATTTTTTGAAGATGTGGTAATTGCATGCAAGAGTGTTCCTATGGTTTTTGAGTTTAATATGAACTCCAATATGGTATCAGACTAGGGCCATGTATCCATTGCTCAATGAATTTTCTCTCTCTCTCTCTCTCTCTCTCTCTCTCTCTCTCTCTCTCTCTCTCTCTCTCTCTCTCTCTCTCTCTCTCTCTCTCTCTCTCTCTCTCTCTCTCTCTCAGGCCTTATTTAGCATTTTCCAGCCATACATTATTGGATTTTGTATTTATGTATTTTTTTTCATGTCGTACAAATTTTAGGATCTTTTTTTTTGGGTCATATAATTTTTGAGTCTATTAAGAGGAATCAAAAACACTAAATATTGGCATTTGGCATTGATCAACATTAGGGATTTGTTTGAACCTAGGAATCTCATGCTTAGATTGATTTGCATTTAGATCTTATTTTTTAGTTCTCAGTTTTGCATCATTGCATCAATCTATTTCTTTATATTGAAATTCAATATTGGTTTCATTAAACCTTATTTTCAATCAATATGGGATAGCATTTTTACCCAATAGTGTTTACATCTATACTAGTTTTACTTTGAATGCATTGATATTCTCAACTCCACCATTCATTACATTAGACTATCATTGGAGTTTTAATGAAATCTAACCTTATTATTTAGCTAGATCTTTTCATTGGGTAAGGGTTTTTGGCTCAAAACTTAGATCATCATCTAATGCACAAACCCATTTCACATTGCTTTCATACTTTGTGTCCCTTGGCAAGATTTGAATAATAGTCTTCTTCATGTATTAGTTTAGCTCTCTGTATATACGTGATATGAGCTTACACACAATCCCACCCTCACATTATAAAGATATAGAGAATTTATATACAATGGTTTTACTCTCTTCATTCCTTTGACTGATAGGTTGGGAGGTGCCCTCAATTTGCCTATAGTTTTTGAGTTTAATGCAATTTTAGATTTCATGGATTTAGGGCATGATCTAATCCTTGTATCGATCACTAGTGTTTCAAATTTTATTTGAGACATTGTTAGTGAGTGCGGGTCAATTTTGATGAAGACCCAATAGCCTTAGTGATTGATCATAAAAGTTGTGATGATACTTTGATTTTTGGATTGCTAGTGGTACACCTAGTAGTACCACTCATCTCCATCCACAACTTAGACAACATGGTACCTATGTTGCCCAACCTAACCTGAGTAGAGGTTTTGTGCCACCTCATAAATCCTACTTAGGTGGACCCAGACCAACTTATCTAGTAGAGAATTCACTACAACTAGTAGCTACATTGGAGGTGGAGTTTGTTGCAACTTTCTTTGGTTTTTCAAGCATCAAAATTATCACCTCAAGTTTTCCCCAGCTCATTGTCTTTAATGAATTACCTAGCTAGTTTATCCTAGTCTTCATTGATGAGGAACCTACATTTGGTGTTATCAATATTCATACTACCATGTGGCCACCTAAAAAAAAATCAAGTGCCAACAATCCGCCATCCATTAACAAGGTTCTTATTTATTTGTTTTTTTAATTAATTTTTTCAATTAAAATTTAAATAGACTTTGTTTCTACAAAACATTTAAATGTGTGGAGTGGTGTAATGGCCATATAATTCTTTGTAACACTGACCACTTAGTAGGGGGTCTCAATGTCAAACCTCTTGTGCTCTTACCAAACATTCAAGCAAGGAAATGTTTTAACTAAAGAGGGTAGTTCATTTAAAGTAGACAATTTAAAAGAGGGGCCATTTTTTGTCACATAGTGAGCATTTTAAATGAGACACATTTATAATGTAAGATTGGAACACCTCCTTATTTAATGGGGGAATTTTATTATTGTGGGGGCCTATTTATTCTATGGGGCTAAAATGTCTAATTATGGGGTAATTTTTTTGTTGTAAGTTTGGCCACTTAATTTATATTTTAGTGGGAAAATTTAGGGTCACATTTTTTTATTTTAGTCCATAGTTTCTCACGGTTTTCAAAGATGGAGGGTGAGATCTAGTCTCATAGGTGGTGAGACCCCCTCGCAAAAACACTTAATTTTTTGGTGTGATTTATACACAGGACTTTTTTTGGTAGAGTTCGACATCCTATTTTTTAGAGTTTTTTTTGTCTTCTTTTTTTCCACTTGTACTCATGGATGCATTTTCAATGGTAATTGACATCCCTCTTTGGCCATTTTCACCATTGTTGGTTTTTTATGACTCCAAGTATGGATTCTTTTATGTTCAAACCACTTAGCTCCTCAAAATACACCACATAGAAAACCAAAATGTAGATACACTTTTAGATGAATCGATTTTGGAGAGTTTTCCTTTGTGACTTTCCTATTTTTATAGATAAGGATGATATTTTGTGGCTTTCATCCACATAATAGGAGGAATTTTTGTCCATTCATTTCCATATTTCTAAGAGTTTGTAGTCTCATATTGTGAATGCCACATCACCTAAGGAAGTATGGGACACTATTTCTATATTGTTTGATGAGGTCACTTCACCTCCACATTTCCCTCCTTCTCATTCCTCTTAGAGTGAGGATTCTTCTATTTGTGACATTGTTTCTCCACCATTTTCTCCTATTTTTTAGGATGAGTTTCATGAGGACTCTTTGGCATCTTCATCTTCTCCTATTAGTTCTTGTCCTCTTTCCATTGTTAGTGAGGACATATTTTTTGAAGATGAGACATTTATACCACCTTTTACTACCACTCATGATATAGATTTGATTACTGGTGGTCACTTGGATGAGGTACTTTCACCTTCTCCACCTACTGATGCACATTTTGATACAATGGTTATTACTCCTATTTTTTATTTTGGTACGACTATTGATAGTACCCTACCAATTCCTAAGTAACCCATTGATTATATGGCCTGTTTCATATCACTTAATGAAGAAAATAATAAAATTTTGATTTTGAATTCTCTTTTGTGGTCCTTGATTCATGGAAAAGATGTCCTCATTTTTTATCTAAAGAAGAAAATTGTTGGCATACAACATCAATCTAATACCCCATCATGTACTAAATTTGATGATAATTATTGGCCTACTATTGTTTCACACTTTGCACATCCCACTCATACTTCACCTGTATATATGTTTGCTTATTTTGAGAATCATACCAATAGTTTTGGCTCTCACATTATTCATTCCATGGGTCACACTACTAAAATTTTGGGCATTGATAAACATCTACAGGGTATTACTAGCCCTATATAACTTATTGCATGGATTGCTCAGCATGGCATTGGTTTTAAATAGGTGTTTCATCTTCATAGGGATCATTTGGTGATATAGCTCCATATTTTTTTTCCTTCACTCCTCATGAGGATACTAAGATTCATATGTGCTTTGCCACTCCTTCACTTAGGCTTAAAAACCTTATATTATAATGGTCAAACATGATCTACCTAACACTTATTTGGATGTTACCTCACATTATTCTACTACGGATTTTATACCCACACATATACAGACATATTCATCTACCATTCATATTGATTTAGGGTGAATTTATGATCATTCTTGGTGGTGTAAAAAACGTTCTTGGTGAGGAAACTACAAACATCATTCCTCCACTATTCAGCTTCTTCAACCACATATTGTTCCTCCTGCCTATTCATGTTCCTTATTATTTGAGATCCTTGATTAGGTAGTTGTGTTCTTTTTGAGCATACATATCTCATTGCATAGATGATGTATTCCATATATTTATTGCATTGTGGATATTCTTGCATCACTTGGTGATATTATTATAGGATGGGACTTTTGTTTTAGTCACACTAAAGTTCAAGGATATTTTCTTCATGTGTGTGCTCCATGATTGAGCACTTTCTTCTCCAATTGTATGAATATTCCATCATCACTAGGGACATCATTATTGAGAGATTTCATATCTATATTTGATTTTTGATAGTCTCCTTTAGATGTTTTGGTGGAGCTTGCTCTCCTTCTAAAGTTTAGCTAGTCTAGTGTAGCCTAGTGTTAGCATTTTGGTGTTTACATAGTGGGATTAGCCCACTCATTCAGATGGTTTTTAGAGTCACTACATTCATTTTAAAATTATGTGGGGTGTGTGGACATACTTATTCAATTTTTGTGTTGATTGTTAGTACACCACATTTTATTTTGAAGGAACTTAATTGAGTACATCTTTTATTCGATGGGCTTCATTCCATTGAGTGTACCTATTATAGGTTTGTGTTGAGATTTTGAGTCATGCTTCTTTGGATGCATTTTAGCATATGTTATCTTCTTCACACTCACTATGGTTCTACTATTTTTTGGGCACCTTGTGGTGATACATTTCATCCTTGGTGACTCTTTTTTTCTAGTTTGGTGATCAGTGTTTTTATAGAGTGAGCCTCATATAGAGTACCAGTTCTTATTTGACTTGGTGGTTACAAAAAATCATCATCCATGTAGTTTGGTAAGATGGATTGGCTACCATAGGGACACTTTGTATTTCAATATGATTTGTACATGCGTACCTAATTGGGGCTTATTTTTAAGACCCATTCAGTCTCTTTTCTTTTTCTTTTTTTACACTCCCTATTTTGTGCTTAAGGGAGGGTATTAGAGTAAGCATTAAGATTAATTAGGGAGTTGGTTATTTATTAGATATATGTTAAATATTTTCATTTCTATTTTATGCATTCAAATATTTCCTATCAACTAATCTTGGTTTCATGCAACAAATTGTAATTACATGAAATGAACTCACTTTGCCTATTTACTAGGCATTCCCTATTATTTTCCTATCATGCTGGTGGAGAGAGAGATACAAATTGTATTATTATTTTGAGGAATAATGAGATATGGAGTTTATTATGCATAATTATTTATTTTTTCATAATATTTGTAATAGCTGTGTTGAAGTTTTGGTAATGGTGTGCAAGAGTGATCCTATGATTTTTGAGTTCAATATGAACTCCAATAGTGCATCACACCATATGATTTACTTATCTAATATTTTATGTGATTATATATATATATATATATATATATATATATATATATATATATAATAATAATTTACATAGGAGATAATTCTCTTTTAGAAACAACTAAATAGGGAAAATTAATGTTTTAAAATATTACTATAAATGATGTTTTATATGTACACTGATAACTCCTTGAACAAATAGTTTGAACCTTATCCCCGCTTAATGTGAGTGCACAAGTATTTTATTAATATCTATAAAAAAAAAGTACATAAGGGTGCCCTTACTCCGTTAACCCTTTTACATTGTAAACATTGATTTATATAGTTTTTACCAATGACCAATAAAAATAACTAATCCTATAACCAATTATTTACGAGAAAACAACCCATAAGGTAGTTCTAATTAATAAATACAAAATATGAAAACTACCTAAAATTAAAACTAAGTAACTTTATTTTATGGGGGTGTCTTTACTAAAATATGAATGCCCCATTTACAATAATATGTATTAACCTACCAAAAAATATAACCTAATGTTAAGACTTTGGAACAAGTCTAACAAACCCCCCTATGATCCAAAGTCAGGTCTTTGGACACATACCAAGCATTTTTCTAAATTTTTAAAATTTGATTCTATCAAGGGGGTTTGTGAAGATGTCAGTTGTCTGATTGAAAGTTGAGAAATATATTGGATCAAGAGATTTCTTTGCCACTAACATTCACAAATAATGGTATTTGGCATCCATATGTTTTGTTTTGGCATTAAACACAAGATTCTTGGACATTTTGATTTCACTTTGATTATCAATGTATAACTGTGTAGGAGCAAAGTAAGAAACCTAAATATCTTCAAGAAGATGATGAAGGTAAACAATTTCTCTAGAAGCATCCCATGCTACAATATACTCTTATTCTACTGATGAATTTTCCACTGTATCCTACTTCTTACAACACCAAGCAATGGTAGCTGAACCCATATGCATAGTGTATCCTATGGTTGACACTCTGTCATCCACACATCCACCAAAATTTGCATCACAATATCCAATAATTTTGAAGTTCTTATTGTAGCAGTATTTAAGGCCATATGTTTTCATTCCCTGAAGGTAACAAAGTACTCATTTTTTTGTATGCCAATGAATTTCTCTAGGCTCATGTATAAGCCTAGATAAAATTCCAACTGAAAATGAAATATCAGGCATGGTAGTCATCACGTATATCAAACCTCCCACCAATTGTCTATATGTGGTGCCATCAAAAAAGGCACTGCTATCATCCTTAGACAATTTCAAATTACTTTCCATGGGAGTGAGGGTAGGTTTGCAATCACTCATGCCAAACCTATCTAATAACTCAGAAATATACTTAGTTTGTGAAATGAAATTACTATGTTCTTTCTAAATTGCCTCTATGCCTAGATAGTAGTGAAGAAGTCCAAGATCTGTCATCTCAAACCCATCTTTTAATTCCTTCTTGATATACTTGTTATGGTTTTCATCATTACCTGTGATAAACAAGTCATCGACATAGAGAACAAGTATCACCATTTATTTACCCTGCACTCAAAAATAGAGAGTATCATCAGATTCACTATGATGAAAATCAATGGATTTCAAGTATGAATCCATTTTCTCATACCAAGCCCTGGGTGCCTGTTTGAGACCATACAAAGCTTTTATCAATTTACACACTTTGTGATCAGCACCCACCTATTCAAAACCCTAAAGTTGTTTCATATATACTTCTTCCTATAAATCACCATTTAAAAAAGAACTTCTAACATATAATTGATGTACTTTCCAACCATTTTGTGCTCCTAAGGCAAGTACCATATGAATAGTTTGCCATTTGGCAGTTGGTGCAAATGTTTCCTCATAGTCAATGCCTTCTTGTTGCGCATATCCTTTTGTAACAAGTCGTGCCTTATGTTTATCAATGGATCCATCTAATTTATACTTAGTCCTATAAACCCATTTACAACCAATGGGTTTAACATGTGCAGGAGGATAAACTAAAACCCATGTATTATTGCTAAGTATGGCATCATACTCAATTTTCATTACCTATTGCCAAACATGTTTAGTAGATTCCTCCTCAAAAGTGGATGGCTCATAGGAAGAAGTAGTAACAACCATAGCATAGTTTACCTATTTTCAAGAATTCCTAGGCCTTGTTAAACCAACTTCATCTACTTTCAAGTCAAAAAAAGTACTTTGAGCCCATTTTGGATACTTAGACAAATTATTCAAATCAGGGACTCCAAAATTCTCATCATGTGCATCATTCGAAGGGGGACTCAGAGAATTTTCAATAATTTCTAAGTCATCAACCTGTGAACTTGTAGATGAAAGAGAGGAAAGTGAAGGAATTTGAGTTTCATAACACAACTTTGAAGATTTATGCCCATTATTCAAACCCTTATCTCTTTTTGTATTTTTCCTCTCTAATATATCAAGTTAAGAATCAATCTCTATAGTGTTCATAATCCCAAACTCATCAAATATTACATCTCGACTCACTATGAATTTGCCTGAATCTTATGCAAGTAAATAAAACCACTTTTTATCTTCAAAATAACCAAGAAAGATGCATTTTTGACTTCATGGTTCCAGCTTAGTTATGTGTTTAATAGGAACCAAAGCAAAACAAAGACATCCAAACACTTTTAAGTGTTTAAATTTGGTTTTAAACCCATACCATGCCTCATATGAATTTTGTCCCAAAAGTGCAACTATGGGGGACCTGTTTCTCAAATACACTATAGTAACAATGGCTTCTGCCCAAAACTTATAATCAAGTTATTTATTGTGAAACATGGTACGTGTTGTGCCCTCTAAAGTTCTATTTATCCATTTAGATACTCCATTTTGTTGTGGAGTATAAGCGTTACTATATTGTCGATGAATTCCATATTCTCAACAATAATTTGAAAATTCATTTAAGGTATACTAACCTCCATTGTTTTAATGAAGAGTGGCCAAATATGAACCTATTTCTTTTTTGACTAAGGGTTACCAATCAATAAACTTAGCAAAAACTTTAGATTTGTTTTTCATAAAAAACACCCAAGTCATCCGAGAAAAGTCATCAATAAACAAGACAAAGTTTCTACACCCACCAATAGATGACTTTTTCATGTCACATACATCACTATGCACTAACTGTAAACATTTGTTAGCTCTCTAATATGACAGTTTAGGAAAATTTTCCCAATTTTGTTTGCCCAAAACACATGACTCACAAAGAATACTATCTTTGTAAAAAGTGGGCAACCCACTCACCATACAATATCTCTACAAATCCACTAAAGAATTGATATTCAAATGTCCATAGTGGAGATGCCATAACCACTGTGTAGACATAGTACCTATACCTGTGTCAACAACTACTACAAATTCTATAGTGGGAGGAAGCAATTTATAATGCAATCTAACCAAGTTTCCATCTTCATATCCTGTATACATTATTTTATAATCATCCTTTAATGAATTGATGTAAATGAGCCCATTTTCAAGCACCATTTGATATCCTTTCTTTTGAATATTTACCAAAGAAATTAAGTGTTTCTTCGATGTGGGAACATACCAAACATCCTCCAAGTATTTTATAGACCCATTAGGAAGAAGAATCCAGATAGATCCAAGTCCTAGTGGTGTATGCATAGACTTATCTGCTAAGGAAACTAGAGAGAGAGAAGATTCCTTGAAAGACCAAAAGAAATCTCTCCTAAATGTCATGTGTTTGGTTTCTCCTGTGTCTAAAACCCATACATCTGTGAGCTCATCTCTAGCCTCATATTCAATATAATCAATGTGCCCCAAAGTAGTGAATGCATATTCATGGGCAACATTACTAGACTCATCATAGTCATGATCAACATACTGAGCAGAGTTAGTCACTTTTTGTGGCCTCTAAATTTTATCAAAAGAAATCCTACATTGTGAGGCAATGTGACCAAATTTTCCACATCTATGACACTGAATGTCTAATCTACCTCGACCTCTACCCCTATAAGAGTTGTGACCATGTCCTCAATCACTTGTTTCATGTGAATGTGATTGGTTATATTATTGATTATTTGAATGAACCCTACCTCTATTTTGATATCTACCTCCTCTATAACCTCAACCCCCTCTATAACTATTTCCTCTATTGTTTTGATGCCCAGATGAAGATGAACTAGGCTTTGACTCTAAAACATGGGCTTCTTCAGTTTTCTTGGATTTCTTGGGTAGAGAGAGGTCATGTTGGATGAGAAACTCAACCAACTTATCAAAGGTGATGCCTGTGATCTTGTCAGAGATATGCAACATTTCAACAAAATTTATTTAGGACTCTAATAGTCCTTTCAAAGAAGTGGTGACTATGAGGTCATCATCTAGTTTTCCAAAACCAGTCTTAGTGTACTCAGTAGTGATATTTTTAAACTTAGACATATATTATCTCATATCCCCATCTTCATCTAATGACAAAGTAAATAACTGCATATGAATATCTATCTTTTTATGCTTAGGTTTCTTATCATACAAATTTGACAATGTTTTCCATGTAGTGTAACTATGAGGAGAATTTTCAATATGAATATAAGTATCACGAGTACAATAGAATTTAATGAGAGATAAGGCCTTAGAATCACCTAAATTGAATAAATATAATTTAGCTTGTTTTGTTGGCAATATGGTATTTTCATTCTTGACAATATCCCATAACTCATTAAAAATTAGTGAAGCCTCCATCAATTGTTTTCAATCAGAATAATTAGAAATTGTTAATCTATCACCATCTAAAATCAAATTTTGATATTTTTAGTATCTTGAAATAAAAGCAAGTGCAGTAAAAAAAATGTGACAAAATGCAAAAGAGATGAAACAAATATCACACTCACTGCACAAGACACTGCTTTTATGGGGTTTTTCACTTAACCTCTGCATAGAGCACAAAAGAAAAATAAGAATTTTTTGATGGGTTTTGCACTTAACCTCACCAAAAATCAATGATTACACCCTTATTTCACCAAATTACAACTTTATTCCACCAATTACACCCTTATATCACCACAACAATGTAAAATAAATAGAATTGAATTCCCCCTGTTTCAAATTTTAAAATAACACAATACAATAAGTATGCATTTTTCAACTTTCAAGGCATACAAAAAGTAGATTTAAAGGGAATATTCGTTTTACAAAAAGTATATTTTAAAGAAAAAAGAATGACTTCTTCCAAAAGAAAGGATTTGAACCCTTGACCTCCTCCTTGCAAGCTACTTTACAAAATAAGCTTAACCAATTGCTCTAAGAGCATTTTCAAAGTATAACACTCAGAAACTTGTACTTATGCTGGATTTTGTCTATGAGGTAAAAAAATTACATATATGTAAATAAATCCAAGCTTTTCCTTTTTCAGCCTTCTCACTCAGGCTTTCTCATGTGGGACCCAACTAAGACAAATATTTGATATCTAAACACTTTAGAACCATATAAAAAATATTTGCCAATTTATACCTGTGCCATGTTTACTTGGGATGCCATGGCTACTCCTAGAAGTATTTTTTCACTTGTTCTCTCTCTTGGAGACCATACATATCCGTACATGCAATATAAAAAATATTTTGACTGAGTTTATCAAATTTTCAAGGTATTTAGTGCTAGAAGTGAATTAAAATTTCAGCCAGGGTGTTGGAAGGCTATACCACAAGCCATACAACTCATATTTTTTCTATATTTTTCATTGAGAATGAAAAAATAGGGGTTTTAACAATATTTTTAGGCATTTTTGGATTCAAGAGGGCTAAGATGAATACAAATAACAATGGCAGCCATGAATGAAAATTACAGAAGTTTTTCACAAGTAAACAGGTCATACAAGTCCATTTTTGCAAAAAAAAATAATGAATTTAATAACATTTAAATGCTTTAAAATTCATTTTTTAATGCCAAATTAGGAGTTTGAACACAAGAAAATGGAGTATCAAATGGCCAAAATGACCAGATTGTGGTATATGAAAAATACACAGGTTTAAATGTAAAAAAAAAAATTGAAAAATTAAAATAATTTAATAATTTTTCAAACATTTAAACCAATAAATTTTTTACTTTAAATGGCATACCTTATTTCTTGCCATTGAATTCATGTGAATTTGAATTTTCACCTTGACTTCCTTTTAAATTCACCAATTCTCCCAAAATTCACCGTGCTAGATAAAACCATGCTCTGATACCATTGATAACTCCTTGAACAAATAGTTCGAACATTGTCCCTGCTTAGTGCAAGTGCACAAGTATTTTATTAATATTAAAAAAAACAAGTACATAAGGGTGCCTTTACTCTGTTAACCCTTTTACATTGCAAACATTGATTTATATAGTTTTTACCAATGACTGGTAAAAACAACTAATCTTATAACCAACTATTTATGGGAAAACAACCCGTAAGGTAGTTCTAATTAATAAATACAAAACATGAAAACTACCTAAAATTAAAACTAAGTAACTTTATTTTATGGGGGTGTCTTTATTAAAAGATGCATGCCCCATTTATAATAATATTTATTAACCTACCAAAAAATCTAACCTAATGTTAAGACTTTGGAACAAGTCCTAACATACCTAAGCTTTAAAAAAAAATTATATCTTGTTCTGAACTTGGAAATGATAATTTCATTGTAACATTATTTAGCTATAGTTAGTCCATTAGAAATCAATTTGGTTCCTTGATTATTAAAGGTGTTCAAAAGGATGGTTTATATATCTTTTATCTTTTTTTTTGCATATTTTCTTTCATCGCATAGTAATAATGAATCTTAATTATGGCATGAAAGATTAGGACATGTTGATTGTTGACTAAATTTGACTTCAAGGTCAAATTTGGACCCCTATAGATGAAAAAACTTGGTTTTTAGATGTTTTATGGGTCTAATACTTTTTCATAGGTTATTTTATAATCCATTTTATGTTAGTTAATGGTTTTTTAGCCTTAGTCATGGTCTAATAAGTTTATTTGTCATTTTGAGTCATTTAGTGGGATTTTAGGGGTCATAAATGCAAGTGGCATGGTTCCCAAGATGTCTAGGTTCCTATTTTCCTTTAAATAATCTAATATGTCAGTTTCTCTATCAAAAATGTTAGCTCAATCAGAATATTTTAGGTTATCTATCTAAAATTCAAAAAACTAATTGAAAAAAGGGAGTTTGGCACTTGCACAACCCGTGGGAGAAGGTGACACATGGTAAAAGGTCATATAATGTATATTAATATTAATCACATTAATATTAGTCATTGAAACACTTTTAAAGTGATAAAAAAAAGGCCCAAAAGTTTTATAATCCTTTCTTGCCCTTTTAGACATGCATAAGTGATCAACAGGTTCATGTGTGGTACGAATAGTTGAAGAGGGTTCAGGTAAAATAATTTTGGGAGGCGGTATTAAAATAAAATATATTAATTTAAATAAAAATATTTTGAATAATGGTGGCCTATGATTTATGAACCATCCTCATGAAGTTGACTATGTTTTTTTGCTTGCTAATCTATGCACCCTACAAGTTTTGCTTTTGTTTGGATGATTTCATACAATACAATTATTGAGATTGATTCCAAATGATATTTAATCCTTTATATAATTATTACCATTATTTTTTTAGTGCTTTAATGTGTTTGGATATGTAAATCATCTCATGTTACAAGAGGATACACCATTCTATGTTATACGTAGTTTTCCATCATTTTTAGTGTCTCCCTACTTTGATGGTGACTTCATTGAGTTTTGATAGGTTCATAATCATGTTTACGATGATATATTTACCCCATTAACATTTTAGTCTCATTATCCAGGTAACATTACATGAGTTATAGTCACAAAGCACCATGCAATCAATTGGTTCTATGATTATATGCACAACCAACTTAGTGAGCTCAGTTAAGGCCTTAAACATGTCCATAGGGGTCATGAATATGGAGTTGAAATGTTTAAAAAATTATAATAGTAGTAATAATCAATAAAATAATTTTATTTGTTATATAAAGGACTATGATAGCCAACATAGTCACTCACATAATTTTGCGATTAGCATATACTTACAACTACTTGAAAGGGTCTAAACATTGAAATGGAACTATCTTGAATTTATATAAGTCCTAAAAAGTTTTAAGTGATCCATATTATAATTTTAATGAGGTATAATGGTTTCTAAAATCTCATATACCATGTGTATGATTCATAATCTTGTTCACTTCTTGTAAACAACTAAATATGCACTTACAGGTGGCATTGATAGAGCCTTGAAGGTACTTGTACAAAATATGGAAGTATGGTAAAGTTTTATTTCAAATACATATCATGTGTAAAATCTCAAGGTATAATTTATTGAATCATAAAATTGGAAAGTGAAGGTGTAACTACCTTTAAACACTAGATGAAAGTGTTCAAGCCCCTTGTCCCTAAAAGTGCAAAACAAAGTTCCTTGAGGTTTTGTTGGTATTTTTTAATAAGGGTGATATTGGATTTGAGGTATATTAATAATATGGAATTATAAACCCTACATATGAAAATATTTATACCAAGTTTCAAGTTCAAATTATTATTTGAAATTGTTTTTTGGGAAGCCTAAAAATACACTTTCATGTACTATTTTCAAACAGTGACGTCTACAGTTTGGAGCTCCAAAGAAACCTTTCACCCCAAAGTTGTAATACAAAGCATTTTTTCATGATTAAATGGTATTATATGGTATAATAAATTATTAAATACATAATTATAAATTATATAGGATCATATATTGTGTTTTGGTTCCCCAAACACACCTACAAGTATCCTTTCTCAAAGAAGTGCTCACCTACAACCAACTAGGCCTAAAAGTGCAAAAATGCTTGAATTGGTTGCTAAATGATGAATTGTTATCTTAGATGATAATTAAATTATTTATAAATACTTAATGAGGTATATTATTTATAATTTTAATCCAAAACACCTTCTAAGTCTCATAAACATCTTATGAGAAACTATAACCAAGCTTAAGGTAGAAAACACAATCTTGTAAGTCACAAGGAAAGAAAGAATACCTAAAGCCATGTTTTGAAGAAGTGATTAATTATGAAACATGATTGTATGAATGTAATAATAATAATTATTATTTATATAATTATGACATTTAAATACCTTACTCTCACATAAGGAGATGAAGATAGTCAGTACAAATAGCCTAGACATCCACCTAAGCTGGCAATGACTTAGTTGATGACTTATCAAGGTTTTGGCATGTAAAATTCATGATATAGATGACTAAAATAATTATGGAATGATATTAAAGGTTTAAAAAATAGAATAAATCAAGTAATAATCCCTAATTTCTTGACAAACACCTACAGGTACCCTCTGAAACAACAAACATAGTCATAATCATATGGCACTCAATTTGATCAGGCAAAGAGTATGTGGAATATGTGGAAGTTTTAAGGAATTATTGAAGTTTATAACACATAAATAATAAATTAAAAAAAAACATAATAAAACCCTCATAGTGGATATGGATCAAATAATTTTCTATAAATAATGTATTACATGGTTCTTTCCTTAAACAATGCACATAGTCCTTTCTACAAGAAGTTTATCTGGAGAATTGAAGAATTTGGAAGGTAAAATAACCTGGTCAAGGGTTAAATATTAATATATATCACCTATGTGACTTGATTAAACCCATAAATCATTATTTTTTTGTGGGTAAATAGGGTAATTTCCCTCTATTTTATCTTTGACAGAGATCACTCCCCCCATACACAAACCATATAGTTTTGGAAAGTAGGGATGAAAGGTGATCCAAGGAGTTGAGTGGAAATTTATAGGAGGTGTAAGAAGATTTATAACACCTATGGAAACATTATAAACTAATAAATAAAAGTTTTAATATCAACAAGGTATCCCAGACCCTCAAGTTTGTAAGCAGGCCTAAAAGGCATAGTTTTGGCCTAAAGACCAAGTGTGAGACCAATTTCACTTATATATTTAAGTGAGATTTAAAACTGATTAAAACATGTCTATGGGAAAAAATATAGGTATATAATCTATTTGTATATAGTTAAATCCATCAAAAAAGTAATTTTTGGCTTTAATGTGTAGACATGCTATTAGGCATGGTTAGGCCTAGTGCCCCAATGAGAGGTCACCTTCAATTCTAGCATGATATAAGATTTATAACAATTTATAACATGTTTATATGATGAATTTGGAGGTTTTCAATCTTTTTGAGTGTATCATAAACTATAAGAAAATATAATTTGTCTTAGGGCTACATCAGACCTATGCGAAGTGGAGAAACAAGTTTGATAGGAGAGGTTTGATTTCTCACATCTTTTATGAGGATTAGAATGGATTTCAAGGAATTTTATATGGGTTATAAGGAATAATAAACTCTATTATAGTGAGATTTGTTTGAATCTTCAATGTCATAACTTTAAGAACAAACCTTAAGAGCAAAAATAGGCCTAAACCCTTGGAGTGATGAGTTTGAGGAAATGGAGATAGAAAGATACTATAATGGCATATTTTAACCAATATTATGATTTTATGTTTTATAATACTCTCTTATGATGATCCCCATGCTTTTGGACTATATGTAATTATACAAATGGGGTATAAAATAGGGTTTTCTTGACCTTTTTGTGTGTTTCGTAGGTTCTATAAGTAGTCTAAATATGAAATCAAGTTTGATGGAAATATTATTAATTAATATAACTAATTATGGCCATTTAATTCCCTTAAAAAACTCCTAAGTGTGTTTATTATCTACTTCATCTCAGCCAGTCAAAACTAGCATAGTGATGATGGTGAAAAGTGTGGAAACTTGAAGTGGATGGATTTTTAAGGTGTGCCTAAGTAGTCTAAGGAGATGGAGAGTATTGAAAAGTGTTATCAAATACCTCCCACATATTTACATGGAAAATTGAAGCCAATTTGAGGCCAAGTGTGAGGGGTGATTGAAAAAGGAGTTTTTTAGACTATAGGCAATGATGGCTCACTTATAGAAGATTCCAAATAACCAGGACTACAACCAATACATGGAGAGGCATGTTTTAAAGAATTACATATATTTATAATAATAATACCTTTACTTATTCAATTTTGGGACGTTCAAATGGGTATGGATAATTAAGTCAATTTTTTGAGCCAACACAAGGAGTTTCATGCCACTTTTCATGAGTTTTATGCCTTGTATGGACACTTGTACTTCCTAATCTTGCATGGCTCATTTAACATCTTCTTCTCATTCATATGTAACTTATTTTCTCATCTTGAAAAGTGTCCTTGTGACATTTTGACTTATTTCTTTTCCTCTCTCTCTCTTAAGTTCTATAAGAACTAGCCATTTTGACCTTTGTAACTTATGTTCCACCTGAGTATGGTAAAGCCCTGCTCATTTGCATACCATTTGATCAATAATAATAGTGATTTTTACCTCTTCCATAACTATTCCTAGTGTTTTTACTTTAATTATGGAACTTTATTAGTGAAGACTATGGATTCTTTAGCATGTTGTCTCATTCTCTCACCTATTTATAGCTTCTTCTTATAGGTCATGTGAAGTGTTCTAGGAAATGTCAAGGTTGAGTGAGTTATTCTATTCACTAGTGAAATTAAAGGCCTATTTTATATTCCTCCTAGCATAAACATTAATCCATAACCTCATAATGAAAAATTGATATGAGAAGATTCAAATTGGGAATGTGTATGTTTGGTTAGTCCCTTACTCTCATGCATAACATGCAACTAGTTGGAATTCATCAACATGTTTGTTGTATCACCTCCTGTAGGATAGTTTGATTTTAGTTTTCTCTCTCCCTTTTTCCTCACAAAGTTTAGTGTAGTAGTGTTCCAAAGTGGTACATTAAGGTAGATAGCCCTATCTAGAGATTCACCTCATTCATAGGCTACCCATGATCTTAGAGGTGTTTAAATTATGACAATTGGATGAGGAGAGCTGAGACATCTCCTCAAAGGGTGAAAATCTAAGTGACAATATTTTTTGTCAAACCAAGTGGGACTCTTAGTCCTATAAGTTGAATGTTTTTTGGTGTTTTATTTTAACACATCAGCCTTTAAAAGCATCTATGTAAACATCAATGGCAACTCCAAGATTAAATCAGCTAGTCAAGCAACCTAAGTATTCCTTTTGAATATTTTTGATGATCATTCCTTGTGTTTTTTATTCCTAATGAAGTTCCATGGCTGACTTTGGTGTTGATTATTATTTTACACAAGTTGGTGAGGTTTACCAAGATTATATCACTCCTTATCAGCCTTGTTATGATTATTTTCATCCCTAATATGATTAGTGTCATCTCTAATATGACCATTGTCAACCTTATCATAAAGTGTATCATTATTATAACCATCATCCTCAATATCTTTCTCCTCTTAGTTAACCTAGTCACTTCTTAAGTCAATCCATTTCCACTTTTAAGCAAACTCTTTTTGCCTATAAGAAGTATATGTTAGATCTTGACACATTAAGGGTACATGGTCAAAATGTTCTTGGTCATATTGTTCATAAGCTGAGATATGCATTAGAGCTTGTTAAAAGAGAGTGGGCTCCTATTGAGAGAGCCAATTGTCATAGGCTCATAAGTGAGATGATAGATGTGAGAGGCTTGATTACATCCTTGGAAGATAAGATAAGTGTTTATGAAAAGCAACCTCACCAAGTCTATCAGCATTCATATCCACTTTCCTAACATTGATATCAGTCCTACATGATTCCTACTCATGAACCTAATCAAGCTTACCAAATTCATCCTTTTCCCAATTAGTTGGAAAAGAGATTTGAAGAGACAAGGCTTGTGTTTGAAGTAAATCTTGTCAGGAAAAATGATTTAGCCAACATGTAGGTGAATCAATCCATCTCATTAGAAAAAAAAGTGGAATATAAGCTCACATTGATATCTCACATTACACCCCCACCTCAAGATAAGACCTATAGATATTAGATTCCAAGTTGGAGACAAGGTGGAGAGTCCAATCCTAAAGAGATCCCAAGATTATTAAGCACTTCATCCACTCGTCAAGTTGGATCACTACATCAAGAAGAGAATCCTCATCCCAACTTACCAATCTAGAATAAAATATTGGAATCATGGGGGAAGAAAGAGGAGAAAATCCTTGATAAAGAATGTGAAGTTGAGAAAGAGTTTGATCCTATGAAAGTTCCTCCCACCTTTCCTCAAGAGACTTCTTGTCTTCCATGTTATCCATTTTGTACTACTTATCCTCATGATGATTCATATCAACTTCAATAGAGACTTTTTAAAGAGAACTTAGCCAAGAAAATTGAAGAGTTAGAGTTAAGGATGAAATTTCTAAGTCAACTTGTGATAGAAGGTTTAGACCCAAAAGAAGATCCTATACCTAAACACACCCCATTTAATCTTTCTCAAGAGAATTATCAAGCCCAATCATATTGAAATGAATTGATTGTAAAATGGAAGGAATAAGACCAAGCTATTTTAGCCTAAGGTTTTCTTCCCCTTAAGAGCTCCCAAAAGAATCCCCTATAATTCATTCTCAATCTGATTTTGAATTCTATGTTCCACCTCCACCAACTAGTTCATCTTGTCCTCACCCCATCACCCTTTGCCTTGATGGAAATATGGTATGGGAACATAAATAGGATAAGTTAGTTGATAAGAATTTATAAATATTTCTTGAAGAAAACATACCTCTTTGGTAGCCTCATTGGGCTAGTTCACGTGATTTTAAGATGCCTAGTCTTGACATTACCAAGAAGGAGAAGGAGATGGAAGATCTTGCAACCCTTGAGAAGCAAATTTAGGTTATGAAAAATAAGTTACAACTTGAAACCCATAAATAGGTCTTAAATTTTGAAGATGAATGTGCTATTAAGGATGAGGAACAATTTCAAGTCATCCCTAAAGAGGTTACAGTCCTAGAAAACTCTCTCGAGACCAAGGTGGAAGTCTTGTTCTTGAAGATGACCCAATACCTCAGCCTAATTTTAAATCACCCATAGATGCATTGGATCTTGAAGAACCCTATATTTATGACCTCACACATCAAGAAGAGAATATTCAAGAGGTAGTGGTTATAGATGATAAAGAGGATAAAGATGATTGACAGCTACAAATGAAGTTCTTTCAAGAGCTTGAAGAGCTTTGTCAAGTTAAGGGTCAATTACATGACAAGGTAAAGAAAGAGTATTCCATGGAGGAAAATTATAAATATTGGCTAGAATATTCAAAGTTTTGTGATGATCTAGAAGAACTTTTAACTAAGAAGAAACCCAATCTTATTGAAAGCACTATGGAAATCAAGGAGGTATGCCTCGTTGAATCACCATCAGAGGTTGTAATTGAGGAGCCATATGAGAAATTTGAGGCTATTTGAATGAAATAAGAGTTAGTTTCCATATCCAACATGTTTGGAACTACTTGGTTCTCATTGAATATCATGTCATTGAAGTTGGCAAACATCATGAAAAAGTTAGAGGCATCAATGTTAATGATCAAAAGACTATATATCTCATTAATTCCTTCATGTCATGAAGTAAGAAGGGTTTCAAACTTTAGGTTTGATCTATGAGGGGTTTTTAATCTCATGTTATTTAGTGTTTGATTTAGTTTTTTTAGTTGGTGTGTGTGTTCCATAAATACTCATGAAGCACATGTGTGTTTGTTTTTGCTTTGTGTGTGTCTTTTGTTTTATGTGGTTGAGGTAGTCATTGGTCTTGTCTTGATAAAAGCTTTTTTTCAATGGTAAAATTACTCTTGATATGTCTTAGGATTTAGATGATTCCATAATCCCAATGGAATGATAAGGTTACTGGTCTAGTTAGTATAGCAGGCATACTACCCCTATGAATCACCATTTTTTGACCAAATTTGACTTCAAAGTCAAATTTGGACCCTATAAGTAAAAAAACTTGGTTTTTATATGTTTTATGGGTCTAATACTTTGTAATAGGGTATTTTATAATCCATTTGATGTTATTTTGGGGTATAATAAGTTTATTTATCATTTTGGGTCATTTAATGGGCTTTTAGGGGTCATAAATACAAGTGGCATCATTACCAAGGTATAAAGGTGTCCTATTTTACTTTAAATAATCCAATGGGTTAGATTACCTATCAATAATATTAATTAAATCATAATATTTCAGGTTAGCTAGCTGAAATTCAAGAAACTAATTGAAAAAGGGGAGTTTGGCACTTGTACGGCCCATGGGAGAAGATGACACATGGGATAAGGTAATGAAATGTATATTCATATTACTCACACTCATATCAATTCTTTACATGATTTTGAAGTGATAAAAAATTCCCAAAAATGTTTTGTTCCTTTCTTGCTTGTCTAGACATATATAAGTGATCAACATGTTCATGCTTGGTATGGACAGTTGAAGAGGTTTCAGGTCAAAATGCTTTTGGGATGTGGTATTAAAATAAAAGAGATTAATTTACATAATAACATTTAAAATAGTGGTGGCTTGTGCTTTAATAACCAACCTCATGAAGTTGACTATGTTTTTTCACTTGCTAAGTTGTGCACCCTATAGGTTTTGCTCTTGTTTGGATGATTTCATACAATCTAGTTACTGATATTAGTTCAAAATTATTTTTAATCCCTTATATAAATATTACCATAATTTTTTTAATGTTTAAATGTGTTTGGATATGTAAATCATCTCATGTTATAAGAGGATACACCATTCTATGTTACAGGTAGTTTTCTACCATTTTTGGTGTCTTCAAGATTTAATGGCAACTTAATTGAGTTTTTATAGGTTCATCATCATGTTTATAATTATATATTTACCAAATTAACCTTATAGTCTCATTTTCCAAGTAGCATTCCATGAGTTTCAATCATAAAACATGATGTAGTTAGTTGGTTCCATGATTATCAAGCACAACCAACATAGTGAGATGGGTTAAGGCCTTCAACACATCCATGGGGGTCATTAATATGGTCTTGAAAGGTTTAAAAAATTATAATAGTATTAATAATAAATCAAATGCTTTAATTTGTTATAGGAAGGACTGTGACAGCCAACACCGTCACTCACATAATTCTACCAATAACATACACATATAGGTGCTTGAAAGGGTCCAGACATTGAAATGGATCTATATTGAATTGATATAAGTCCTTAAAAATTTTAAGGTATAAATATTATCATTTTAAGTAGGTAAAATGGTTTATAAAATCTCATATACCATGGGTATGATTCATAATCTTGATCATTGCCTATAAACAACTAAATAAGCACTTATAGGTGGCATTGACAAAGCCTTGAAGGTAATTATATGAAATAAGGAAGCATGGTAGTGTACTATTTAAAATATATAGAATGTGGAAAATCTCAATTCAGACCTAATTTAAGCATCAAATGTTCAAGTGAAGATGTAACTACCTTTAAGTACAATATGACAGTGCTCAGGAGCCTTGTCCCTAAAAGTGTAAAATAGAGTTCATTGAGGTTTTGTTGGTATTTTCTAATAGGGGTACTAAATTATTTGAGGTATATTAATGACCTATAATTATATCCCCTACATAGGATAATATTTATACCAAGTTTTGATGGCAAGTGACCAGTTTAAATTATTTTTTGGGAAGCTTAAAAATACACTTTCATGCACTATTTTCAAACTGACATCTGTAATTTGGAGCTCCAAAGAAACCTTCCACCCCAAGGTTGTAATAAAAACAATTTTTTCATGATTTAATGGTATTATATGGTCCAAGATAGTGTTATTGACCTAATTATCACTTATAGAGGCTCATCTATTATGTTTTGGTTCCCCAAACACACCTACAAGTATCCTTTCTCAAAGAAGTGCTCACCTACAACCAACTAGGCCTAAAAGTGAAAAGATGATTGAATTGATTTATAAATGATGATATGTTATATTAGATGATAATTAAATTGTGTATTAATAATTAATGAGGTATATGATTTATCATTTGAAGCCAAAACACCTTCTAAGTCTCATAAACAACTTATGAGAACCTACAACCAAGCTTAATGTAGAAAACACAATCTTGTAAGTCACAAGGAAAAAAATAAGACCTAAATACATGTTTTAAATAAATGATTAAGTAACATGATTTTATGAATTGAATAAAAATAATTTATATAATTATGAAATTTTAAGACCTTACTCTCACATAAGGAGATGGAGACAGACCGTACAAATAACCTAGCCATCCACCTATCGTTGACAGTGACTTAATTGATGACTTATCTAGGTTTTGGCATGGAAAATGAATGATAGAGATGAATAAAATAATTATTGTATGACATTAAAGGTTTAAAAATATCATACATCAATTAATAAATCCTAAGAGTGTGAGAAAAACCTATAGGTACCCTCTGAAATAGCAAACATAGTCACAGTCATATGGCATTTAGTTTGATCAGGCAGAGATTATGAGGAATATACAAAAGTTTGGAGGTATGATTAAAGGTTATAACACCTTAATAATAATAATAATAAATTCATAATACCCTCATAGTGGATATGTAGTAAACAAATGGTTCTAAACAATGCATTACATAGTTCTTTCCTTAAATACTGCACACAGTCCTTTCTCCAAGAAGTTTGTATTGGAACTTAAATATTTTGGAAGGTCAAATGACATATTAAATGGTTAAATATTGGTAAATATAACCTATATTACTTTATTAAAATCATAAATAAATCATTTAGTCTAGGGAAATAGGGGAAGTGCCCTCTATTTTATATTAGATAGAGGGCACTCCCTTCATATACAAACCATGCAGATTTGGAGAGTAGGAATGAAAGGTGATCCAAGGAGCTGATTGTAAATTTATATGAGGTTTATTAAGATTAATAAAACCTATGAAAACATGATAAACCAAGAAATAAATATTTAATCTCAACAAAGTGTCCTAGACCCTCAAGTTTGCAAGCAGGTCTAAAAGGTAGAGTGTTGGCCTAAAGACCAAGTGCAAGACCAATTTCACTTATATCTCTAAGTGATATTTCCAAATGATTTAAAAATTTATATGGGATAAAAATATATGTATATAATATATTGGGATATATTTAAATCCATCAAAAAAATCATTTTGGGCTTTAAGTTGTAGACAGGCTATTAGGCATGGTTAGGCCTAGTGCATAAATGATAGGTCACCTTCAATTCTAGCATGAGATAAGATTTATAAAAAAGTTGGAAAAAGTTTATAAGATTATGTTATAAGTTTTTAATCTTTTTTATTTCATTATAAACCATAATTAAATCTAATTTTTCTCAGGGCTACATCAAACCTATGTAAAGTGGAGAAACAAGCTTGATTTGAGAGATTTAATTGCTCACATCTTTCATGAGGCTTTGCATAAAGTTAAAGGAAGTTTAGAGGGGTTATTATGGGTCATAAACTATATTATAGTGAAAATTTTTTAATCTTAAACTTTATAAATTTATGAACAAACCTTAAGATCAAAAATAGGCCTAAACCCTTGCTAAATCCTTGGAGTGACGAGTTTGAGGAAATGGAGATAAAAAGCTACTCTAATGGCATAGTTTGATAGAGATGATGATTAGATGTTTTATAAGTCTCTATAAATATTATACCCATGATTTTGGACTGTATTTAATTGTATTTATTGGGTAAAAATAAGGTTTTATTGACCTTTTAATGTGTTTATCAGTTACTTCATCTCAACCAGTCAAAACTGGCATAGTGAGCATGATGGTCAGAAGTGTGGAATCTTCAAGTGGATGGATTTTTAATGCATGACTGAGTATTATAATTAAATTAATATTATTTTCAAGTTTCATCCACTCCTTTACATGTATTTCATGGAAAATTGAAGCCAATTTTGAGGCCAAGTGTGAGGGGTGATTAAAAAATGAGTTTTTTAGACTGTATGCAGTGATGGCTCACTTATAGGAGATTATAGATGACCAAGAATAAAAAAATACATGAAGAGGGATGTATAAAACCCTTCCCTCTCATTCCAATCATTATACTTTTCCATAGTTAGTTTTTGGATATTCAAACAGGTGTGGAAAATGAAGACAGTTGTTTAAGCTAGCATAAGGAGTTTCATTCCACTTTTCATGAGTTTCATGCCTTGTACGGACACTTGTACTTCCTAAAATTTCATTTTTAATTTAACATATTATTTTCATGCATATATAACTCATTTTATTATCTTTACAATTTTCCTTTTAACCTTTGGACTTCTTTCTTCTCTCTCTCTCTCTCTCTCTCTCTCTCTCTCTCTCTCTCTCTCTCTCTCTCTCTCTCTCTCTCTCTCTCTCTCTCTCTCTCTCAAGTTCTATAAGAACTTGCCATTTTGGCCTTTGTAACTTATGCTCCACCTGAGTATGGTGAAGCCCTACTCATTTTCATACCATTTGATCAATAATAATACTAATTTTTACCTCTTAAATAACAATTATTAATGTGTTTACTTTAATGATGGATCTTTCTTAGTGAAGACTATGGATTCCTTAGCATGTTGTATCATTCTCTCACCTATTTTCAGCTTCTTCTTGTAGGTAATGTGAAGTGTTCTAGAAAATGTCAAATTTGAGTGAGTTATTATATTCACTAGTGACATTAAAGGGATATTTTATATTCCTTCTATCCTAAACATTAATCCATAACCTCATAATGAAACATTGATGTGAGAAGATTCAAATTGGGAAAGTGTATGTTTGGTTAGTCCCTTATTCTCATATGTAACATGTAGCTGGTTGGAAGTCATAAACTTGTTTGGTGTATCACCTATCTTAGGATAGTTTTATTTAAGTTTATCTCTCTATTTTCTCTCACAAATTTTATGTGTATTAGTGATCCAAAGTGGTACATCAAGGGAACTAGCCTTATCTAGAGATTCACCTCATTCATAAGCTACCCACAAGCCTAGAGGTGTTTTAATTATGCCACTTAGATGAGGAGAGATGAGATATCTCCTAAAAAGGTGTAAATAAAATCTACAACATTAATTTTATAATTTTACATGATATGTCTATAAATAATCTTGTTTTTTTAATTCCTTCTATCCCCTCATCATGAAACTTGTGAGGGTTTCTTATGTGATAAGCAACATACTAACCCCTTTCATAAGAATTATGATGTGAATTCCTCACATCCTTTAGAATTGATTCATAGTGATGTTATAAGACCTCTTAAATTTTTATCTCTTAATGGTTCTTTGTATACTGTAACTTTTATTGATGATTACACTAGAATGAGTTGGTCTTTTTTCATTAAATTTTTTATATTATGTTGTCTAAATTCGATAAATTTAAATCTAGTGTTGAAAATGCATTTGATTTTTATAATAAGAAATGATAATGGTGGTGAATATGTTAGTAAAAATTTTGATTCTTTTTTCATTAGTTATGGTATTCAAATGGAACTAACAACTCCCTATTCCCCTTAGCAAAATGGTATTACTGAAAGGAAAAACTTCACCATTATAGAAATGGCTAGAACAATGTTGTAGTCTACAAAGGTTCCTAAGTTTTTATGAGACTAAGGCATGAATAATACTAAGCATATTATAAATAGAGTCCCTACCAAATTCTTACATATTTTTACCCCTTTATAAATGTGGATTAAAAATAAACCTAGTGTGGCTCATCTTAGGATTTTTGGTAGTCTTGCTTCTATCTTTATTATTAAAGTTAAAAGAAAGAAGCTCGATCCCACTTCCTATTATTTGTTGGAAAAAATTTCATTGATGTCAAATTATTATTTAATTTATAAAGGTGTTTTAAATGTTTATATCTTAGCTAAGAGTGTGTTAATATTAACTAAATATTAAAAAATATATTTCTGGTTGCATAAATACAAAAGAGGGCCCATGAGGAATTCAAAGAGTCATCACTAAATAAAAAATAGGAAAAGGATGAATTTATTCATGAAGGATCACCTTGAGGAATCTGAAGAGTCATCACTAAAGAAAAAATAAGAAAAGGATGCATTTTTCCACGAAGGGTCACTTTGAGGAATTCGAAGAGTCACTAGGTAAAGACAAATAAATAATTCAAAGGGTCACGCAAGGATGAATGCCAAAGGTCATTTGGAAAGCTATAAAAGGAGGATTGGGAATCCAATTTGTATTATGGAAGAAAATTATTTAATCTAGCTAAGAAGAGTAGAGGAAAGTAGAGAAAAGAGAAGAGATATAGTAGTGTGCTATCATTTGTTGAGAAAGAAACATTGAGAGATAGTTGGTGTGTTATACACAAGAGGGGTGCGTGATCATGAATCATTGTTGTGTTAGTGCTCAGAGAAGAGGTTGGTGCTCCTATAAGTTGGTGCTTGAAAACTTTGTAACTTGAGTTGGTGCTCATTTATATACTTGATATTATTCTCTGTGGTTTTTCCCACTTTGGGTTTCCATGTAAAATCTCTCTCTCTCTCTCTCTCTCTCTCTCTCTCTCTCTCTCTCTCTCTCTCTCTCTCTCTCTCTCTCATGTGGTGCATGTTATTTCTTTCTATTTTATTATATATCTTAAATGTATGATTAAGTGGTTAAAGTAAAAGGAATTTGATTAAGTAAAAGATATATCTCATGATATATAATTGGTATTAGAGCAGGTTCCTTCATAAAGAGTTTAACATCTTGAAGGTAGATCAGGGAAAGAATGATGGCTAAGCAACTAAGGAAGGAGAATCAAGAGTTGAAATATGTGGTTATGTCAAATTATCATTTAATGTCTAAAGGTGTTTTTAATGTTTATATCTTGGCTAAAAGTGTGTTAATATTAATTAAATATTAACGAATATATTTTTGGTTGCATAAAGACAAAAGAGGGCCCTTGAGGAAGTTGAAGAGTCATCACTGAAGACAAAAGAGGAAAAGGATGCATTTCTCCATGAAAGGTCACCTTGAAGAATCCAAAGAGTCATCACTAAAGACAAAAGAGGAAGAAGGGTCACTTTGATGAATTTGAAGAGTCACTAGGTAAAGACAAATAAAGAATTAAAAGGGTCATGCAGGGGTGAATGCCAAAGGTAATTTGGAAAGATATAAAAGGAGGCTTGGGAAGACATTGTTTATTATGGATGTAAATGATTTTATATATCTAATAAGATCATAATAAAGTAGAGAAAAGAAAAGATATATAGTATTGTGCTATCATTTGTTGAGAAAGCAACATTGAGAGATAGTTGGTGTTTTATACACAAGAGGGGCTAGTGCTCTTGTGGGTGGGTGATCATGAATCATTGATGTGTTAGTGCTCAGTAAAGGAGTTGGTGCTCCTAAAATTTGGTGCTTATAAAATTTGTAACTTGAGTTGGTGCTCATTTATATATTTGAGATTATTCTCAATGGTTTTTTCCATTTTGGGTTTCCATGTAAAATTTGCTCTCTCTCTCTCTCTCTCTCTCTCTCTCTCTCTCTCTCTCTCTCTCTCATTGTGCATGTTATTTCTTTTAGTTTTATTTCATATATTGAATGTATGATTAAGTGGTTAAATAAAAAGGAATTTGATTAAGTAAAAGATATATCCCATGACTAATAATTGGTATTAGATTAGGTTCCTTTGAAAAGAGTTTAATAGCTTGAAGGTAGATCAGGGAAAGCACAATGGCCAAGCAACTGAGGAAGGAGAATCAAGAGTTGAAATATGTGGTTATGTCAAATTAGAATTTAATGTCTAAAAGTGTTTTTAATGTTTATATCTTGAATAAAAGTGTGTTAATATTAATTAAATATTAATGAATATATTTTTGGTTGCATAAAGATAAAAGAGGGCCCATGAGGAATTTGAAGAGTCATCACTAAAGACAAAAGAGGAAAAGGATATTTGTCCATGAAGGGTCACTTTGAGGAATTCAAAGAGTCACTAGGTAAAGACAAAGAAAGAATTCAAAGGGTCATGCAAGGGTGAATGCCAAAGGTCATTTGTAAATATATAAAAGGAGGCTTGGGAATCCATTTTATATTATGGAAGTGAATAATTTTATCTATCTAAGAAGAGAAAAGGGAAGTAGAGAAAAGAGAAGAGATATAGTAATGTGCTATCATTTGTTGAGAAAGTAACATAGAGAGATAGTTGGTGTTTTATCCACAAGAGGGGTTGGTGCTTTTATGGGTGGATGATCACGAATCATTAATATTTTGGTGCTCCTACAAGTTGGTGCTTAAAAAAAATTTAACTTAAGTTTGTGCTCATTTATATACTTGAGATTGTTCTCCATGGTTTTTTCCACTTTAGGTTTCCACGTAAAATCTGGTGTCTCTCTCTCTTATGTGGTGCATGTTATTGCTTTCAATTTTATTACATATCTTGAATGTATGATTAAGTGGTTAAAGCAAAAGGAAATTGATTAAGTAAAATATATATCCCATGATTAATAATTGGTATCAGAGTATGTTCCTTCAAAAATAATTTAATATCTTAAAGGTAACAGGGAAAGCATGATGGCCAATCAACTAAGGAAGGAGAATCAAGAGTTGCAATATGTGGTTGAGGATCTTAAGGAATAGAAGTGTATCTTGGATTCTAGTTTGGCTATAGAAGCAAAATAAGATAAGATGTTTATTCAGGATCTTAAGAATCAGCTAGTGGTTACAAATTCAAGTTTGAAATGCAGTGTTGGGGATCAACCAACAATGGATTAATTGTGTAAACACGAAAATTTAGAGATTAGGATAAATAGCACAGAATCAAGAAACCACCCTTTAATCATTTTACAAAAGGAGATTATTTTCCAATGAGTCTCTCACTAGATCTCTATTCAAGGGGATTGATCTCAAAAAATTCACAATGCTACTCATAAGCTAAGAAGATATTTCCTACATGTGCTCATCTTAATAATAGAGATGCGAGCTATATTCTCGCTTCTGATCCTCGGAAATCACTTTCTGTAACCGACAATGTGTTCATGTTCGTCGCCGACTGACCCACTTAGCCTCTTTGACCGACGTCGGTGTCTGTGTAGACCCAAACCTAAAAGTATGCTCCTTGGTGAAGCTTTTAGCTCCACACACCCTAACAATCTCCCACTTGGAGATTAAGTGTACAGCAACATTATATCTTCAACTCAAAAAGACCAACAGAAGTTGAATGATTCAACTTCTCCTTAGTAACCGGATTTGTTAGCATATCAGCAGGATAAGCTGTCGTATGAAGTGGTACCTAGCTGTATGTGCTTGGTTCTTGAGTGAAAAGCTGAGTTATTAGCCAAATGGATTGCACTCTGACTGTCACTATACAATCTGCAACTCCCATGCTCCCTTCCAAGCTCTTCCATGAACCAAGTCATCCATATCATCTCCTTGCTAGCTTTTGTGGCTGCAATATACTCTGAGTTGACAAGGCAACAACCTTCTGGATATCCAGCTAACTGCCATTCCACCTACAGTAAAAACATAACCTATGGTGCTCCTCCTGCCATCTAAATCACCTACCATATCTGAATCTACATAACCATGTAGAGAAGTATCTGAACCTCCATAACAAGTGTCTGCTTCTGGTTCCTCTCAGATATCTAAGGATCCATTGAACTGCTTTCCAATGTTCCTTACCTGATTGGCCATATACTTACTACTCCCACTGCTTGGGCAATATCCGGTCTAGTACACACCATTGCATACATCAAACTCCCTACCGCGGAAGAATATGGAACCTTACTCATTTACTCTACCTCATCATGTGAAGGGACATTGTTCTTTACTCAATTTAAAATGTCCAGCCAAAGGTGTGGATTACCGGTTTAGCATATTGAACCGTTTCAACACCTTGTCCACATAATCCTCTTGAGACAATATCAACCTGTGTTTTTCCTGTCTCTCTTAATGCTGATGCCAAGGATTTTCTTTGCTACTCCCAAATCCTTGCAAACGTAGCTAAATTCACCTTAAGCTTAGAGATATCCTACATGTGTGATCCTGCAACCAGCATATCATCTAATACAATAATAGAATAATATATCTACCGTTATCAAATATCTTAAAATATACACAATGGTCAGATTGACACCTACTATAGCCATGCTCAGTCATAAACCTGTCAAATTTCAAATACCACTGTCTTGCTTGAGGCCATACAAGCTTTTCTTCAACTTGCACACTAACTTCTCCTTACCCTTGACCTCAAATCCTTCTGGCTGTTCCATGTATATTTCCTCATCCAAATCTCCATGAAGAAATGTTGTCTTAACATTTACTCAAGATGCAAATCCTCAAAAGCAACCAAAGACAATACAACCCTTATAGAAGTCATCTTAACAACAGGAGAAAAAATCTCAAAAGTCAATACCTGGCTTTTGTGCAAATCCTTTCACTACCAATCTGGCCTTATATCTCATCTATCCATCCTCACCTTCCTTCAACCTGTAGGTCCATTTGTTCTTCAGTGTTCTCTTACCAGCTGGCAACTCAACCAAATCCCATGTCAAGGACTCCATCTCCTCAACCATGCCACGCTTCCACTTACTCCTGGACTCCACCTGTAATGCTTCTTCAAAACTCTCTGGTAAGTAATAAATAATATAAAGAAGGAGAATATCTAATTGGAGACTTACCCTTTTTGACCTCCTGATGGGTGTCATGGACTCATTTTCAACATGCTATCCACCCAAATTCTCTGACAGTGACCGACCTCGGCCACCTGTATACCTATTACTGGCCGATGCTAGTTCTTTTTAGCCGACGTCGGTGCCTGTTCTACTGACGTCAGTCTCTGTATGACCGACATCAATTTTTGTACTACCGATGCCGGTTCCTAACCTGCCGACGTCGGTCTCTGTGTTTTCCTGCAAGTGATTATTTCTTTTTCATGCGAGCTCATTTTGGACCATAACTTCATCCAATTCTCCATTGCTCTACCCAGAATCTAGCTTCCTTATCTGAATATACATCACTCTTTCATTGAAAACAACATCACGGCTCCTAATTACATTGTTAGTTCCTAGATTCCAAAATCTGAAACCAAAATCATCTGAGCCATAGCCAATAAATGTGCACCTCATAGACTTAGCATCAAGCTTCTTTCTATTTTCCTTATCTATGTGCACAAAGGCTTCAGAACCAAAAACTTTGAGATATGAGAGATCTACCTTTTTACCTGTCCATGCCTCTTCTACAATTCCATATCCAGAGCTGTTCCTCTGTTAATCAGGTACACTGTGGTGTCAACTACTTCTGCCCAAAACTCTAAGGGCAACCCAGCATGCAATCTCATACATCTTGCATTCCATGATAGTTCTATTCATCCTTTCAGCAATACCATTCTACTGAGGTGTCCTTGGAACCGTCCTTTGCCTATGGATTTCGTGAGTGTAACAATACTAGTTAAACTTAAGACTACAGAACTCACCGCCATTATCAGATCTCAAGCACTTTAATCTTCTGCCTGTTTCATTCTCAACCATAGCTTTCCAAATCTTAAAAGTCTCAAAAACATCATATTTCTTTTTAATACAATAGATCCATACCTTCCTTGTAGCATCATCTATGAATATAGTACTGTGATCCTCCAATAGAGGCTACCTGAGCCGGTCCCCACACGTCTGTGTGAACAAGCTACAACTTATGCCTTTTCTTAGTAGACCCAGTCTTGAGAAAACTAACCCTTTTCTATTTTCCAAATACACAATGCTCACAAAATTCTAGATCCATACTTTTCAAATCTGAAAGCATACCTTTAGACTTAAGAATTGACATCCCCTTCTCACTCATGTGGTCAAGCCTTGAGTGCCACAATTTAGCATCCACAAGAAGTAGATAATACAGAAGGAGATTTGTTAGTAACACAATTACACAAATAGAGAGTACCTTCTCTCTTACCTCTGGCCATAACAAGTGCACCCTTGGTCACCTTCCAAGAATAGAGTTTGTACAACCCTCATCTCCTAACTTACCTGCAGAAATAGCTAGGAACATGCATCACATCTCTCAACACCCATGTGTTGCCATTCTGCATCTTCAGCTGCACTTTACCTTTGCCAATAATCTTACAAGGCTCATCATCCCCTAAGTACACTATTCCAAAGGGATATAGTTACTGAAATATTCTTTGTTAGGGGTAGCATGGAAAGATGCACCAGAATCTAATACCCAAGATTCTATATTATTATGCAAAGATAAAATTAGAGCATCTTGTGCAATACCTGGCCTCTTCTTTTCCTTCATGTTGATTCTCCTCCTTAGGCTTTGACCAGCAATCTCTGCTTAGTGCCCCAACTTTCCATAGTTCTAGCATTGTGGCCTTCTGCCATTCCTAGATTTGGATCTGCCTCTTCCCTTAGACTTAGATCTTGATCTCCTCTTGTCCTTTCTTTTTGCCTTCCCTTGCTCTCAAGATTTAAAGCGTTCCCAGATGTCTCTTCTGTGCTTTTCTTGCGAATTTCCTCATTCAAAATAACACTAACAACATCCTCTACTTTCAAAATATTCGAAGCAGATGTAGTATTAGAAACTGCCATTACCAAGCCATGCCAGCTTTCAGGCAAAGAACATAATATTAAAAGAGCTTTTATTTCATCTTCAAATACAATATTGACTGAACTTAATTGGTTAACAATACCATGGAAATCATTCAGGTGATTAGATACAGATCCACCTTCTTGCATATGCAAATTAAATAACTACTTCATAAGATATACCTTATTAGAAGCGGAGGGTTTTTCATACAAATTTGCTAACGTAGTCAAACTCTACCATAGTTTTTGCCTGTGATAGATTAGATATCACAGTGGATGCAAGACTCAGTCTTATAGACCCCAAAGCCTTTCTGTCAAGAACCTCCCATTCTTCATCCTCCATGTCCTTGGGCTTCTTTGCAATCCCACCTAACGGTAAGTAAAGATCTTTTTGATACAGATAGTCCTCTATCTGTATTCTCCAGTTGATAGTTCTTGCCATTAAACTTTTCCATTCTCAACTTACTTCTGCCATTGCTTATCCCACTCAAACAGAAATCCCTGCAGAAACCCATGTGAGCAACCTGTAATCCAAACACACTACACAAATCTGAACCACCTGTTAGTGAACCTGAGCTCTAATACCACTTGTTTGGGATCAACCAACAATGGATTACACTTGTGAAAGCAATAAACACAGAAATAAATCAGATAGATAAGCAACTAGAATGATAAATAGCACAGAACAAGAGATACAAGAAACCACCCTGAAAACTTGTATTAAAACTCTTTACAAAAGGAATACAATTGAAGAAACTTATTTCTTCCACACCTCTCTTAGATGCACACAAGATCTCTCACTAGATCTCTATTCCTCAGAGCTCTCTCTCTCAAGTATAATCAATTCAACAACCTGGATTGATACAACTCAGTAATGTCCTTCAAACATTCACAATGTTCTACTCATACTCACACACTAAGCTAAGAAGATCTTTCCTACATATAGAATTAGGAAAATTGAGTATGCACTTACAATAAATAGTTAAGCCACTTGAACAAGGGCTCAAAAATAATATTGCTAATAATAGAGACGCGAGCTTGAGACTACAACTCAAACTCATCATGCAAACACTCGCTTCTGTCCTCGGAAATTTTCTGGACATACAGGTAACCGACATAGTTCCTGCCTGTTCACCTGTGACCGTCGTTGGCCGACCCACTGCCGACGTCGGTGCCTCTGCAACTGCAACTAACCGACGTCGATCGCTCCTGACCGACGCCGGTGTCTGTGTAGAAAAGTCTGCTCCTTGGTGAAGCTTTTAGCTCCACATACCCTAACAATTAGTTAAAGGTTGAGTTAGGTTATTTGAAGGATAATCATGAGAGGATCATAATCCAGATTGAGAAAGATCATGAAATATCAGTCTAAGGTAAGAAGGATGCAAGTTTTAAAGGAAAATTAAAGAAGCCAATCAAGTAGCACAATGTTTTTAGGTTTTCAAATTCTTTTCGTGGTCACTATTTTGTTTGTCATCATGTTGGTCATATGGAAAGATATTGTATGAGGAGAAGCAATCAGTCAAAGGGATATCTCAGTCACATTCAAGAAAAAGGTATGAGAAATGTTGTTTTCTTTTGTTGTCATAAGGTTGGCCATAATACTAGATTATGTCTAAATAGAGTAAAGAGATATTCAAGGTATGAGAAGAGCCAAATTTAGGTTTTAGACCTAAGATAGTAAAGGTTAATTAGGTTGAGTTTAAGAGTGTGAATAAACTACTTGGTATAGTGGATAAAGAATCAGATAGGAAGGACTGTGAAGAATCTCTTTGTTACATTTGAGCATGATCCTTGTCAAGATAAGATAGTTAAAAGAGTTGAGAAGATGAACAACATCATGAATAGTAAGGTTAGTGAGTCAAAGAAGTTAGACATGCTTAAATGAATTCTAAGAGAAAGACACAAGAAGGTCAAGGAATTAATAGAGGAGATGTGGGAATATCCTGAGATTATGTTATAGGACCCTTTGTGTGGGGTATCTCTTCTAGGCTTCAAGGAGACACTTTTAAGGAAAATTGAAGCATGGTGGATGTTATTAGGTCTTGGCTATATTACATGAAAAAAGGTGAGTTGAAAAATTAATTTGTATATCAGTTGAGTGGGAGCTAAGTGTAGGCTCTAGGACAAACTCTTTGCTATTCATGTCAAAGGGGAGAAGTATAGGAACAAATTTAGGAAATAGGATGTTATAGTAAGGGGGAATTACTATACATTTTTAGTTGGTTTAGCTTATAGGTCTTAGTTTCAAGTTGGCATGTGTAGTATAGGTTTTCAAAATTGGTGACAATTTTAGGTTGCCATCAAAGACAAAGGGGGAGATTGTTGGAAATATTTTCATTGATGTCAAATTAACATTTAATTTCTAAAGGTGTTTTTAATGTTTATATATTGGCTAAAAGTGTGTTAATATTAAATAAATATTAATGAATATATTTTTGGTTGCATAAAGACAAAAAAAGGACCATGAGGAAGTTGAAGAGTCATCACTAAAGACAAAAGAGGGAAAGGATGCATTTATCCATGAAGGGTCACCTTAAGGAGTCTAAAGAGTCATCACTAAAGACAAAAGAGGAAAAGGATGCATTTCTCCATGAAGGGTCACTTTGAGGAATTCAAAGAGTCACTAGGTAAAGATAAAGAAAAAATTCAAAGGTTCATGCAAGGGTGAATGCCAAAGGTCATTTGAAAATATATAAAAGGAGGATTGGGAAGCCATTTTGTATTATGGAAGTGAATGATTTTATCTAGCTAAGAAGAGTAGAGGAAATTAGAGAAAAGAGAAGAGATATAGTAGTATGCTATCATTTGCTGAGAAAACAATATTGATAGATAGTTGGTGTTTTATACACAAGAGGGGTTAGTGCTCCTATGGGTGGGTGCTCATGAATCATTTTTGTGTTGGTGCTCAGCAAAGGGGTTGGTGTTCCTACAAGTTGGTGCTCATTTATATACTTGAGATTACTCTCAGTGGTTTTTCCCACTTTGAGTTTTCACATAAAATATGGTCTCTCTCTCTCTCTCTTATGTGGTGCATGTTATTGATTTCAATTTTATTACATATCTTGAATGTATGATTAAGTGTTTAAAGCAAAAGGAATTTGATTAAGTAAAAGATATATCCTGTGAATAACATTCTTGTATTTTTGTAGGTTATGGAGGTAAGACAAAAGATTTAAGAGTGTATGATCATTCTAAACATCATATAATTGAGAATAAAAATGTTCTTATTCTTAGAAAATACTTTTATGAACCCTGTGTGGAACCTCCTTAGTGCTATTTTGTTGATAAACTTGATTCTCATGTTTTTTTTGGTGTTGAAATAAATGACGTTAAGGAAGTTGATCTAGCTTTAGATAAATTAGAGTCTCAAGAACCCCATGAGTTTCATGTGTAATCTAAAATAACTAAATGGGCATAATCCCTAATTTAATCTTCTAATGTTGACAATTTTAATAGATTAAATAGAAGTCAACATTTTTATCATCCATTAAAGACTATGAATGAATGTAAACCTTAATCATTTGAGGAAGTCAATCAAGATGATAAATGGGATGTTATTATGCAAGCTAAATATAATGCCTTAATTAAAAATCAAACTTGGGATCTTATCCTTCCTCTACCTAAAAGGCTTATTTGAGTTGTAGGTGGATTTATAAGATCAAATATAATTCAATTAGTAAAATTGACAAGTTTAAAGCTATATTTGTTTCTCATGGGTTTACTTAAAAATCTAAGATTGACTATGTTGAAACCTTTACTCTTACAGAAAAAATGAGTACTATTAGACTTCTTATTGCTCTTACAGCCAAAAATGGTTGGGTTATCCACCAAATGGATGTCAAGAATGCATTTATAAATGGTGATTTAGAAGAAGAAATATATATGACTCAACTTAAAATTTTCATTGATACTAATGAAGAACATTATGGATGCAAGTTAAAAATCTTTATATAGTTTACAACAAGCTCCTTGAGCTTGATCTTCTAAAATTACTTATTTTTTTAAAGAATTAGGTTTTACTAATTGTTATTCAGATAATGATCTTTTTCTTAAATTTAAAAATAGTTATTTGATTTTAATTGTATTATATGTTGATGATTTATTGATTACTGGCAATCTATCTAGTTTAATTCATAAATATAAGTATAAACTAAGTCAAATGTTTAAATTGATTGATTTAGGTATTCTACATCATTTTTCAGGAATGGTTATATTTCAAGATAAAAATTTAATTATTGTATCACAATATTAGTATGCACATAATCATCTTGTTAATTTTAACATTCTTGATTATAAATCTACTTCTATTCCTATTGAAGTTGGTGTTAAACTTGATCCTAAACCTACATGTTAAAAAACTAACCCTAATTTATATAAATAGCTTGTTGGTACTTTGAATTATCTTGCCATTATTAGGCTAGATATTTCATATGTTATTGGTGTGGCTTCTAGATTTATGCAAGATCCATATTTGGATCATTATAAATTAGCTAAATGAATTATTCATTATATCAAAGGAACAAGTAATTTTAGTTTATTTTATTCTTCTATTAAAAATGCTAAATGATATGTTGATGGTGATTATAACCATGTTATTGATAGTATAGATCATAAATCTACTTATGGATATGTGTTTAAGTTTGGTGTAGGTGCTATATCTTGGAGCAACAAGAAGCAACCTACTATCTATATCTCTTCTACTCAAGTAAAGTATATAAGTGTTATGGAAGCTACCAAAGAAGCCATGTGGCTACAAAAATTGTTGGAAGAACTTCATTTGGATGTTTCTCACAATAGCATCCTTCATTGTGATAACCAAAGTTGTATATCTCTAAAAAAATATAGTGTAACACCAAATAACTAAACATATTGAGGTTTATGTGCATTTTATCTAAGAGAAAGTCCTAAATGGTGATATTGATCTATATCTATATTCTATAGATGAATAAATGGCAAATATCTTCAGAAAACTACTTGGTACTACCAAGTTTAATCAATTTCATGCAATTCTAGGCCTCTCAAATTTGTATTTTATGGGGAGTGTTCATATCAATGCCACTTCATAATGACCATGTGTTCCTTCTTATCTATACTTCTTCTCATTTTACATAATTGTAAACTTCATGTGAATGTTTTAATTTTTTACCCCAATACATAAAAGCATATTTTTAAAGGAAGTACTTATGTTATAAAAGGCTCCAAATATGTTTATATGATTATTCATGAGAAACTATGAGATGTAGTCTCATGATCATGCTATACTAGACTTACTTTATAGTAGTTTATGGATTATAATTTATTTTATTTCAAAAGGTGATTTTTGGCAGGATGAGGATTTTTAAATCCTTCAATTGTGCACATAGTATAATTCCTATATTAAGTTGACTATGATATTTATCCCCACTTAGCATTAAGGGGGAGTGTTAGAACATTAAATATCTAAGTGGGCTAATTTAGATCCTTAGCATAATTTGGTTCATTATTAAATAATAATAATATTAATAATAATAATAATAATAATAATAATAATGTATTATTTATTAAACACAAGGTAAAAATCTAATTTAAATAAATAATAAAATATTATGATTCATTATTAACGAATTAATTTAAATGATTCTTAGGAAGGATGAACCTGTTGGTTACAATGATCACCTCCCCTCACACTTTATTATAAATAGGTTCTTACCCATATTGTATTTTACATGGATATACACTTGATTAATTTAATATTTATGTGTGGAAAATATTTACAAAGTTTATGTGAAGGCTTATGTGAATAAGTGAGAAGGGAAGGTTTTATTTTGGGGTGTAGAGTTTCTCAATTATTTAATACCATCTTTGGAGGGTTTTTTACCTCTTGGTGGTTTTCCCACTTTAAATTCTTGTGTACTATGTCAATTCTATGTACTCTTTACCATCCTTTATTAACTTAGATCTAATATGTATTGCATATATATCATATTATATTGATTTTATAACTCTATAATTCTCTTCAAATTTTGATTAAACTATTGTTAGTAGACTCAACTAGCCCATTGCCTTGAAGGTAATAATTTGAATATGTGCTTCAATATATTCCATGTTGTAGAGCCAATTCCATTATTCTCATTCCTTCTAAAATCCATGTCATTATAAAAAATTATTGTTATAGGCACTCTAAACCTCATTACTATGCTCTCATAGAAGTTAATAACTAAAGTTGCATTAGCCTCCTTGAGAAACACTACCTCTACCCACCTTCTAAAATAGTCCATGGCTATAAGGACCCATTTGTGACCACCACTAGATGGAGGATTAATCATTCTAATGAAATCAAGTCCCCATTACGTGAATGGTTATTCAATTTGAATTGGATGAAGAAGAAGGGATATAATTCTCTATTTGCTTACAAAAAATTAACAACTTTGGCACCTTATAACTTAAGCATACACATCCTTAAATAGGTTATGCTAATAGTAACCATCCATCATTATTTGTATAGTTGTAGTTCTAAGTGCAAAGTGACCTCCTACTGGTCTATCATAGAATTATTCAAGAAGTTTGTCAACCTGATCTATTTTAACACACCTAATTAGCACCTCATTAAGATCTATCCTAAAGAGGAATCCATCCATAAGGACCTAAGGGATTGCTTGAAATATAAAGTATCTCATTTTTTCTTGATCTAAACCTTTAGGACACTGACCTGTTTGAAGGAATCTCACCATTTCTTGTGTCCAACTTGGAGGAGATGAAGGTGTAGTTGTACTAGGATATTATTGTAATGCCAAAAACACTTCATCTTATTTCTTTAAGTCTAATGCTAGGTTTCACACATCCCTCTTCCTTTTAAAATCTTGGTGGCCTTGATCTCTACATCATATTCCATCACTTTGGTTATACACCCATCTCTTTTTCATTCAAATCTTTATTCAAGAGTAAGTATATTATGCTTGGGTGAGATACCATCACATTAATATTGTTATTGGATACTACATGTATGAATTTTTGGAAACTTCTTATCATAGCCAATACTTGATTCTCAACATAGATATACCTTTCTTCATAGTCCTCAAGTCCTTGACTAAAAAAGGTTATGGGATGCTCAATTCCTTCATCATTTTGTTGTATCAACATAGAATATATTGTATTAGTATTAAAAAAAGCATACAAGAAGAAATCCTTAGAGAAATCAGAATTTATTAGTGTAGGTGCTTGATCAATGGCTTGTCAGGAATGGTAAAGGAATACCAACCCAATAAATTTGAAGTGTTGGAAACAAAACATCACAAGGAAGTTATAGTTATAAAATTAGAAAATAAGGTAGATCATATACTATTCATAAATGAAGCATATCAAAGTGTGATAGTACAAATCAAGAAATTTTCATATATAGGCAAGGAAATATACTAAATTAGCTATGATGGCTAATGTGATATAAAGTTTCACATGGACAAACTCACTACAAGATGAAATAACTAATTAAGACACTATCAAATGTGAGAAATACACATGAAATACATACTCTAACACCCCCCCTCAAGTGAATCTAGGGGCTAGTAAAACCCAAAAAATAAATAGTGGCATATTCATAGTATGAGTCTTGGTAACTAGGACTGATAAGGCACTCATCTAAAATATGTATTCATGAAATAAATTTGGAAGATGTCCTCATGAACACCCTCCAAGGACAAATTCTAAATCCCAAAACATGACACACAACTCAAGTAAATTAGGTGATGTAAAAGGCTTCATGAATATGTTTACAACCTACTCTTGAGTTGAAATATACTCCAAGATAAAAACACCATCCTGAATGTGCTAATGAATTAAGTGCGTATGTACCTCAATGTGTTTGATCTACTAATACTCAACTAGGTTTTGAGACATATGAATTACACTCTAGTTGTTACACTAAAGTACAGTGAGTGAATCATGCATGAAGCCAAACTCTCTAAATAATTAATGAATCCAAAGAACTTGTCAACTAATGTTAACTATTGCCCTATACTCAACCTCTATAGATGAAAGTGAAATAGCCTAATGCTTCTTACAAAACCAATAAATAGGTGAATATTCAAGAAAAAATATGTAGATAAAATTATAATGCATCTCATCAAGATATCTTTCCCAATCTAAATCATTGTATCTAATCAACTAAGTATAACCCTTAGTGTAGTGTAATCCAAGATGAGTAGTGCCTCACAGATATCTCAAAATTAATTTGGAATCCTAGTAATGACTATCATGAAGGTCATGTGTAAACCTAGATATAAGACCAACTACAAATGAAATGTTAAGGTGAGTATGGGTTAAATACATAAGAATCCTAACCATCTACCTATACAATGTAGGATCACAAATTGGAATAGTATAAGAGGTAGTAAGAGTCACTCCAAACTAAAAAATAGAATGTCTTGGATTGCAATCAACCATGCTAAAATATTGAAGAAGATCAAGGGTATAATTTTATTGACTCAAATAGATCCCTTTATCTAGTTATGAAATATGTAGACCAAGGAATAAATGCAAATGACCAAGATCTATCATTTTGAACTATGTTGAAAGTGCCTACTAGATAGTTTGAATTTGAGATGAGGAGGTACCTGTGAGAAGTAGATCATAAAAATATAAGACAATAATAACAATTTCCTCTCCAATACACTAAATATACAATGTGGGATTAGATTGGTAGTAAATAAATCCATTGGAGAGAAGAAATGAATCCATCTTATCATACCAAGCCCAAAGGGGCCTATTTGAGACTATAAAGAGAACTCCTAAGTTGACAAACAAGAGAATAATCATGAACAAACCCAATAAGATGCTCAATATATATATTTACTCATGTAATAAAGCACTCTTAACATCCATCTGACACATTATCCAACCCTGTGATGTAACTAGATAAATTATAATGTAAATAGAATCCATCTTGGAAATATGTGAAAAAGTCTCAAAATACTCAATACCTTTGACTTGTGAGAATACATTTATAATAAGGTGTGCTTTATACTTGTTAAGGGATCCATTAAATGCATAATTGGTGCAGTAAATCCATTTGCACATGACCAACTTTATTCCCTTAGTAAGAGTGACCAAATCCCAAGGGTGATTCTTCATCAATGAAGAATAGTCATTTGTCATCATATCATCCCACTCTTGTATCTCATGAGCCTATGAAAAATATTGTGGATATATAGATAATTATTAACAAAAAATTATAGTACCTATAGAATGTGCATGACAATGTTGAGTAGGTAGAAGATCCTATATGAATGGTGTTTCCTTATAAACTATATTATGATCCCACGTAGGCATAGTGGTAACATTTGTGTGAATAAGATCCTCATCCTCTATGATCTCCTCAAGAATATCTTGAACTAGTTTCTCAAAGAATGAATCTTTGAGAGAAGGTGCATCATCGAAAGAAGGAGAAGGCATGGAAGAAGGTGAAGAAACATGAGATATGAAATGTTCATCAAACTACACATGAGTTCAAAAATGAACATCATGAGTATCAGGGTCTAAAAGATGATAAACTCTCATGTCATCATGTCATCACAATACCATAAAAATACCAAAGTTTTTCTCTTCTTTTCCAATGATTTCCTTTTATTCTTTGGTACAAATGCCCAAGTAAGGCTCCAAAAGACTCAAAAAAATGAGACATCATGCTTGGTTCTAGACCAGGCCTCCTCTAGATTTATATGCTCAAGTGCTTGATTTGGTGTGCATATTTAGATGTAGTTCTCATAATTAACTACCTCTACCCAATAGATAAGAGGTAAATCCCATGAATGCATCATGAAACTAGCCATATCCTTTAAAGTTTAGTTCTTCCTCTTTGATAATCTATTATGTTATGGAGTATGTGTAATAGAATGCTATTGAAAAACACCATGGGTTGCTAAAAATTTAGTGAAGTGTCAACTAAAGTACTCACCCCCACTATGTGTACAAATCTTGTTGATGTAACTCGATGAATATTTCTCGACCAAAGCCTTAAATAATTTTAAGTGAGAAAAGACATCACACTTTAACTTGAGGAAATAAACCTAAGTACACCTCAACAAATCATCAATGAAGGTAAGCATATACTTAGTTCCATTTAAAGGAGTAGGAAAGACCATCAAATCACTGTGCATAAGCTTAATGGTGAAGAAGTTCTCATGGACATGCCCTTAGGAAATGAATTATGATGTTGTTTCCCCAATTCATAATTGAGGTAAAATCCATCAAGACATGAAATTATAGGGAGACTCTCTACTATATTTTGAGTGCTCAACTCCTTCAAATATCTATAGTTGAGGTGTCCAAATCTCTCATGCCAAATCTAACTCTTAGAATCTGCATGAGAAACTAAACATGTCCCTAAAATAGGAGTATCATCAAAACCCTCAAAATAGTAATGTCAACAAATATGATCAACAACACCCTATGTAATGAGTGTGTGTGGCACTAAAATATCTCAAACTTCAACACCCTATGGTGTGAAAGTCATTGTCTTGCCCTGACCAGAATGACAAATCTGATATACTAAAAGTAGATTGGTGGTGATGTCTAGAACATATAATGAATAAATGATGTGACCACCATCTAATTATATGTCACCCCTCCCCTTAACATAAATTAAGGAAGAATTTTCAACCTTAATGTTGGAATTGGAACTCAGACCAAGAGATACAAGTAACTCCTTGGTATAATTCATATGGTGTGAAGACCCAAAATCTAGAACCCAACTATTTGAAATAAGTAACTATGATCTCCCAATAACATTAAGTGTTTTCCCATGCTCATGAGATGGTGAAGGAGTGGAGATAGATATCTTGTGTTTCCTAATGGCATCTTCTAAGGCTTGTATTCTCTTAAAACACCTAGACTCTTCATGGCTAGTCCCCCCATAATAATATCAAGATAGGTTACACTTATTCTTGGATTTGAAAGATGGTTTGGGTTTAGATGAAGTAGTGTTGGTGGGCTTAGGTGCATTTTGATGTGGAAGAGGAATTTTTTTCTTTTTACATTTATATTTTCCCTTAGACTTAGGATGTGAGGCCTCTAATGATTTTTGAGAAGTGGAAGACTCAAGGTGAGACAATTTGGAATCCTTCCTAGTGAGTCTCTCATAAAACAACTGTAAATTTGGAATTTTAAATGTGGTTCCTAATGCATCCATACTAGAGAAAATGGTAGAAGCAAATATTTTTAATAGTCCATTGAACTTACACAATATTAAGTATACACACTCCTCATCCTTTTTATATTGAGTACTCCCCTTAAACTATGTTAATAAATGCTTAAATTTTTTGAAGAAATCTATAATGGAAGAAAAAACATCTAGATTTAGTGAATTAAGGTTCACTTCAAGCTACACCACTCTCAAGTGATCTAATTTTCCAAACAAACCCTTTAACTTGGTCCACATTTTTAATCGAGAATCACACCCATCAAAATGAAACAAGAAACTATCACTCACATATCCTCGAGTCAAGCCTATACATTATTCAAACTTACACTAATGCTAAATTTTTTCAAATTCTTGTGTGAATTGTGGTTATATTTATTTCATTAGGGACCATAATCCTTTGTGTTTTATGAATATTTCCATTCAAGGTTTCCATGTGTGGTAATTATGTGTATTCAAAGGCTTACAATGGTCAACACTAGAAGTAGAATCCATGCTAATGAATCATGAAGAGAAGAAAGAAAACAAAGGGTACATAAAAATTGGTAATGAGACAACTCCCCAAAATATTGTATTATATGACCCCGCCCCACCCCCGCCCCCCCCCACCCCCTCCTACCCACCCAATTTTTTCACTTTATAAAATATTGTATTTTTATAATTTAATGACAACAATGGATAGATAATCAAAAAACACACTTTTGAAAAAAAATAAAACTCAAATCTGAGTTATGGTTCAAAACATACAAGTGATACAATTTCCCATAAAAATAGGTCAAAATAATTTAAAAACACTACAAATTGCTTTTAGTGACCAAAATGAAAAAAACATAGTTGTCTAACCACTCGTTGGAACTAGAATTTTGCCACAGACTTAAAAAAACCAATGGAAGTAAAAATAACCAATTGGGTGACCTTTATACGCAAGAAAGAGAGCTAAAATTCCTCTTAAGGCAAAAATTCATCCTTGTAAAAGCAAAAAAATAATGAAAAGTTGGTTTTGAGAGGAGAAAAAAATTATTATTGTGTTTTGGATTAGACCCCTCCAGGAAGATACAAACACTGATCTTCTCAAAAAAATAAATGCTAAGGCTGGAAAAAGAATATTTTCTCTCTCCTTTCTCCTTTGTAGGTCGATGCAAAGACTTTTCTTCCAATGCCTTTGCTTCCTTAAGCCTTTAATTGCCTCATTCTTGGAAAAAATTATGATCCAACTAGCATATCCTAAATGCAATAGATTAGGTGTAGCAAATCTTAGATTAGATAATGTAAGGGATCAGATTTAGATAGCATATGACACCAAAAAATAGATCTTAAAATAAAAGCGCTAAGGTTCAAAATATGATGCAAAAATGAGATATTTGATATTTACAACAAGAGAATGATGTTGTTTCAATGATCTAAATAAATCTTGAGTTGGCATATATTTAACAAATAATCTCCAACATAGGTAGATGCAAGAAAAACAAAGAAATAATGATTTTTATCACAAAATCTCCAACACGAGTCTATAAAATAATGATGCCTTAGCTACAAAATATGATTTATATAGTGTCAAGGTCTATAAAAACAAAAAAGGATGCCAAAATTAATTCAGTAGAAGTATGAAAGGCTAATATCAATGCCTTTTTCTATTCCTCATATTTGGGATGCCATAAGTAGATCTTTGATTTTAGGTAGATTTCAATGGTTTAAAGATAGATTTGTTAATGCAAGAAAAAACAAAATAGTATTAGTATTTATCACAAAATTTATAACACTTAGATTAGAATATATCTCTCCTCAAATTAATGTTAACCTTTGAGCCAATAAAAATAACATAATAGATCTCCTTCCTCCTTTATAGGCTTAAAACAAAAGATGATGCCAAGCTCCTCCAAATGAATCCAAAGTGCCAAGTATGCTTCCAATGCCTTAATAAAATAAATCTCACTTAAATATGAAACAAGAAAATAATAAAAATTCCTTGCAATATATAGTAAATGATGTCAAAATAAAAAAAAATGCTAATTGAGTCAAAAAAACAAGATTTCAATGCCTTCGATAGATTAAGACGCCAAGCTGCTTTAATGTCTTAGATCCAAGAGTGCTCAATGCCTTAGATAAAAAATAAACTACTAAGATCTCTATGCTAGATATTTTCCTAATAAAATCTTCAAAATCTTTGAAAATTCTAAAAAGAGCCATCAAAGGGCACCAAGATCTTCTCGCATGCTTCTATTCTATGCTTCCACAATGACAAGAGGGAAGCTGAATAAAATCATCTAAATTGCAGGCTAGTGGATGGTTGAAACTTCTTTAGGGTTCTGGCACCATGTTAGGAATGGTACAGGCATTCCAATCCAATTAATATGAAGTGTTGGTAATAAAACATCATAATGAAGAAAAAGATATGAAATGCAAAAACAAGGTAGATCATATACTAATTAGAAATAAAACATATCAAATCATGCTAGTACAAATGAAGGCATTTGCATATATAGGCAAGTTAAAATACTAAACTATCTAAGCTATCCAATGTGGGATAAATCCTCACATGTAAAAACTCATTAAAATATGAAATATCTAGTTAAGAGACTAATAAACATGAGAAATACACATGAAATATATACTCTAACATGGCTTGTTTAATGGCCTCAAAACTGGTCTTCCCTTCTTTAGTCTATTGAAAAGTTTGGTATTTATTAATCATGATTTTTATTAGCTTCAGAAGAGTGTAAAATATAGGTATGAACCTTCTCACAGAGTTAATCTTCCCAAGGAAACTTTGCAAAGATTTATTATTCTTAGGTAGTGACAAAGCTAGAATGGATTCAACCCTATCAGGATCAATGGCAAGTCCATCCTTAGAAATAATCTATCCAATTAAATTACCTTTATGAACATAAAAATCACACTTATTTGGGTTAATAGACACCTCATATTGCCTACACATTTAAAAAATATGCCTTATATGCTTCAAATGATCACTTACATTCTTGGAGAAAACTATTATGTCATCAAGGTATATCAACACTATGTCAGTTATCAAACCTTAAAAATCTGTGTCCATGGCCCTTTAGAATGTATAACCTATATTGGATATCCCAAATGACATTATCTTATAGGTATATGTTCCCAATTTTGTATTAAAGTCTATCTTTTATTGATCTTCCTCTTTGACCAACACTTGGTTATACCCTGAATAGCCATCTAAGAGTGAGAAACATTGAGAACCAACCACCACTTGAAGTATTTGTTCCATTGAAGGTAGAGGATAGTGATCCTTTAATGAGACTCTATTCGAGTCTTTAAATTTCACACATAACCTAATTTCACCACTCTTCTTTCTCATAGGTATAAGATTAGCAATCCATGAAGAATTTTTTATAATAAAGATAATCTTTGACTCAATCAACTTGGTGAGTTCCTTTCTCATGAGCATCTCCACCTTAGGCTTGACTGGTCTTTATATTTACCTCATAGGTTTAGCATTGAAATCAAGTTTTATAGTGTGTTGAGATAATTAGGGATCAAACCCTTTGATATCACTATACTTCCAAGCAAAGACATCTACAAATTCTCTGCATAACTCAATGAATGTTGCCTTTTCTTCTTGTGTACATACCTTATCAATCTTGAGTAACTTGTCTTTGAAGATGACTACTCTCTCACGATGCTCTTCATTTATGGATATGATTACTTTGTATTTCCTTATTTGATCAATTTCATTTAATATAATTTCAAGAGTAACCAACCCTTTAGGCATCTTGTTAGATCTTAGTTATACAATTTTCTCCCCACACTGATGCTATAACTTGGATTGAGTTTTGGAAGAGAAATCAACCTCATGTTGTAAGAAACATTCTATTTATTTTTTCACTTTTAAAAAATTTCCAATTTGCATCATTATCTAGTATGGAAGGTCTTACAACTACCATGATGTGTGACTAAAATTTTTGACTCTTGACATCATTTGGAATATCAAATTGTGCTCCAACTAAAACCAATATATTATCATGTTGATTTTCTTCCCTAGGGAATGATTTGATGTCAAAGGCTTAAAAGTATTCAATAAGGTCCCATACTCTATGATTATAGGACTTCAAAAGGATTTTTTTAATGCATTCTTACTTCTTACTTCATGCGCAACTAGCTCACTATCTCCAATGGTTTGAACTTGCTTAATACCTCTCTTCCTTGCCCATTGAAGCCTGTGAATGAGAGCCTCATATTATACTACATTGTAATAAAAAATGAATTAGAACCTAATAGCTGAGTAGTACCTTTCATTTGATGGAGAAACAAGAATCATATTAGCACCTACACCATTCTTACTCCTTCAGCCATCAAAGAACATCTTCCACAAACCATCACCATCATCACTAGGATTTAGAAGAGATGGTGTGGTTGTACCTTCCTCATGTAAATAATAGATCCAAATATCAGCTTATTCAAACCCTCTATATGGATTAAACTCATGGTTTTTTTCTCCCAATCACATTCTTCATTTACTCTATAATATTCATAGGAGAGCTACCAACTTTACGAGCCAAAACACTACCACTAATTTGTGTCATTTGATGTATAGGAGTAGGTATAGAAGACTCTTTAGCATTTTAAGTTTTTTGATTTATTTGATTTATAGAGGCTATATTTTTTGTACCTAATCCTTGTTATGCTTGAGAGATTACATTTAGACCACTATTTGTTCTTTCAACTTCCTCAACCAATCTCTTCTTTGACCTTGTATTTATAGCTATGGAGCTTTGATCAACATTGATATTTCCTTTGTAGTTGACAACACATGAATCCTCTTGATATTAGTTCATCATGGCAGCATTTGATTGATCATCCCCTTCATTAGTCTATCCTCTATTAGGCATCTCTTCTTGAGTCATAGAAGGCATTGTTCCCCATTGATCCATATAGGCTTGATTGAATGCATCATTTACATAAGTTTAAGGGTCATTAGGTTGTTTTCATGAAGGTTTCTCTCCATTATCTTGTACAATATTGTTTTGAACATGTAAAAGTAAGTTAGAAGTAGAAGGAGCATTCTGATTTTATCTATTAAGTTGCCTTACTTGAGTTGGTTTCCCTTGTCTTTGGTATTGACCTTGAAAAGGTTGTATAAGAGCTTGATAGGATTGGTAAAGCTATAAATGACCTTGATAAACCCTCCATTGATGTTATTATTTCTACCTCTTAAGATCTTGTATTTATTTTCTAAGAGACTTAATCACATCTTCTTTTTTCTTGTTTGTTTGACTAGGGAAATTTTATTTGTTCTTGAGTATGGGGATAAGAGAAATGGTGGGTATGGGAGCTTAAACATCAAGAAACAAAGGCATGGGAGGCATAGGAGAAATATTTCCATCTTGTATCAAGTTTTTCTCATCTAGTATGGTAATGTCATATGCATTTGGTAGAGTATTCCCACCCATTAATTGAATCATATCACCAATATCACTATTGAAGGCCTTGAGATAGTAGAGAAAATCATAGTTTTGGGTGGGTCTTACTAGGATTGGGTTTCTATCCCATGTTTTTTGAAACCTAGCATCAAAATATTTCATGGATTCATGAGGGGATCTCTTTCTGGTAATCAATTTATAGGCCAAGGACAAATGGTCACTTTTGTCTTCAAACCTCTTGCTCAATTTGTCTCCCAAATCATCCCATGAGTTAATTAAATTTGGGTCTAATGTCCTATACCATTACAAATATTTCTCTTTGAATCTAATTACCAATAACCTAATTTATACATTCTCTTATGTGATGTTATGAATGTTGCAAAAGTTGGCCATGTGTATAATATGTTCAATGGGGGTAAGAGAAGTCTCTCCATTGAAGTTAGGCACACTTTTGAGGGCATGAATTGGAATATCATCATATTTTTTCAGGTTAAAAAGAGAATCACCATTAAAGGAAAAAAAGGGAAGATTTTTATCCATGTTATTTACTTAGGAGAGCTTGGATAATTTGGAATAAAGATCCTCCTTCTAGGTGACTTAGTGTGTGGGAGAGTGTGAAGAAATCTCTTTCTATTGTATGAATAAAAAGGTAATTCAAATAATTTAAAGGGGATAACTTTCACTTATAATAATTTAGTCACCTTTGGCATGAAACTAGGCTCACTATTCAATAATTAGGAGCTCAAAATATTTTGGAGTTGTCAAATGCTGGATGAAGAAGGTTGTTATTACTACAATAATGTCAAGACTAGCATCTATCTTGGATATAATCATTATCTTTTATGTCTCACAAGGCATGAAAAAACTATTATAGATCAAAATTTCACCCTATGAGAGGGTGATTCAATCCCTCTCAACTTGATCTATGAAATGGGATAAACTCTAGGTTGTGGGTAACCTCTAAATGAGTCAAACCTCTAGATTTTGGGCTAGCTCTCAAAATACAACACCTAGACTAATACTATACCACTTGATTTGACATGGAAAATGGAGATAAGATTAATAATATGACTAAATAACTTGGAGGTGATGAACCAAACATTAAATCCATGTCTTTTTAAAGATGCACTATGAAATATCAACTTACAATCTGATTATGTTACACTAAACAGTCCCTATCACACTAGTGTTTCAATATGAAGGTTTAAGTGATTATATGAGTAATATGATGATTAACCAAGAGGTTATAATGGAAAAACTAATGATATATCAATTTTATATAGAATTAAAAATATTAGAACACTTCATATGACCTATGAAAGGTAACAAACTTGCATAAGGCATGAAACATGAAGGACAAATGCAAAGGATATGACTATCACTAAACACTCATCAATACAAAATAATCAAAATCACTCTTTTAAAGATAGAATTAGAAAATTCATATTGAATTCACTTTAATAGGAATGTAAAAGTCTCAATTTTGGTATGGCTTTACCATAACCAATGTGCAGATCCCCTAACTTAGCCAAAAATGGTTGCTCTTATAGAAAATGGTGAAGAGAGAGAGAGAAAGTGATGTAGTAGAGAAGAAGTGACAAGTGTCAAGCATGAGAGAACTAGTTACAAAGAAATAAAGAGTTATGAAACAATATATCATGTTTTCCATTACATGTGTTGACCCCTTGAAGATGATCTATCCTTATAAGTGGCATATGAGTTACATCTTAGCTTGATACCTTGACTAGCATCTTAGAAACTATCCTTTTTTGCATGAAAAGAGTGACAAATAGACCTTATAACCCTGAATTAACCTTAAAATGATCTAAAAAATCTCATTGAACATCTTCCATGCCTAAATAAACTCTTTTGAGCTATCATTCCATCATTTATATGTATAAGTGTCTTGTAACTCTCCATTTCTCATGCCTTGATAGGTCCAAATGGCCTAAAAATCAAGTTCATATTCTTCAACTCATGAAAACTAGATGAATGGTCTTCAACTATGTTATCATGTCTGAAATAGACCTTTTTGGTTCTTGAACCAAATACCAAGAATTCATTTTTCTCCTTAAGCCTTTAATAGCCCTAGTTTACTTATATCCTTTTTTCCTATAAATCTCATTATGCAAGGGTTGTATCGATGATATTGACAAGCTAAGAGAATATTTTAGGACCCTATATGACCTTATATCTCCATGTCAATTTCATCTTTAGAATCTGAATGGAAACCCATTTTTCTTCCTTTCTCTCTCTTAAATTAGGCCTCAATTAGGGCTCCTTGCTTTGGACCCTATTTTATTGATCTAGACTTCTTCCACACATGTGAAATCAACTAAAATAATTATATTAACTTTTTCTAGTCCATAACCAACCTCCGTGTCAATTGTGGAGTCCTAAGACCCTATGGAGGTATGTAAACCAAGAAATGGCCTTACCACCTAGTCTCATTTTGAGCCTATTTTTTTGGAAGTAAAACTATTGAGAGGGTGAGATGAATTATTTTCCTTAAAAAATTATTAATTTTCACTTATAATTCATAAATTATTCATTCACATACATACATTAACCAATGCATTAACAAGCATATATAAAAGCAAACAACATAAGAACATAAGAGATATGTGGGAAACCCTCTTTTGGGATAAAACCTATTGAAACATATCTTAGAATATAATCATATAATCAATCAATATTTAGTGAGGCACCAACCCCACAAAGAGCACCAACCCCTCACTAGTCAAACACCAACTCAACTAGTCCTTTAACAAGCACCAACTTGCAAGGAGACACCAACCCCCTAGGTAGCTCAGTGCCAAATCAGCTACCTTGAACCTCTGATCACCTTTAGACAAATTTTTATCACTCAAATTAATATGACCACCTTTTTTTCTCTTCTCACTCTTTTATCTCTCTCAAATATCCTATTAGGCCTTCTCACTCAACTCACCCTTTCCTTGGCATAATTAGGTCATATGAACTTTCTCATCACTTATAAAAACATAGTTATAACCTCATGACATATTCACCACACCTCTATAATATTATTCAATACATCTACCTAGTTTCCAAATTTCTATATTATTCACTTTTGTTTTCAATTTTATAACTAGTCAAATTAGACCTATTAGACCTCTTTATAATTGACTCTTGATATCACCCATATTGGTCAGACACAACCCTATCCATACTTATATCACCATTTTAATATATTTAAAACACTTTTAATAAGTTAAAAAACCATTACATATGTCTTTCACCATTTATAATGATAAAAACCACATTTAGGCCTAATAGAGACCCAATGCAATTAGGCTTTCTCAAAGCACATGTTTCACTTGGAACACCTTGGAACATATTGAGCCTCCAAAAATGGATGAAAAACTTAATAAACACTTAAATTATACATATTATAATATCACCTTATATCCTCAACACCATTTATCTCATTTCACTCCTTGAACCACATAATTAGGTCAACTCACAATTAGGCCTTCTTGCTACCAAAAAGTTTGTCTTGAATATCACAACCATACACTTAAATTTTACACATAATAATATCAAAAATTCACATGGATATAACATAAATGACCTCAAGGTCATCATAATGTTAATTTTATTTCACAAAATAGGGAAGAATACCTCAAACCAACTATTTTCATATGCTCACTTAGAACTACAAATAGGCCTCAAAAACCTAGTTAAGAACCTTTGACTTTTCACACCTTCATAGGAATTTATTATGAATAAAAATGTATTAAAATATACATATAATATCTATATGAAAAATTCATGTGTATTTTATTCTTAAATTATATGCAAAAAGGCTTAGGACATCATTCTTACTCACACATAATAAGCCAGATGTAGCTCCAAAAACACAGTCATGAAAATCAAGACCTAAAAAACCTGTGTGAACACTTCTTTTTGAAATTATAATAGGTTTATATGACACTTTAAAATATTATATATATATATATATATATATATAATAATTTTCAATATCAATATTGGTCTTACAAACAATCTCATGTCTTCACCCTACACAAACCTCACTATGTTAGACAAGTCACTTTGAGAACATTTTTTTGCTTTTATATGAGAATCACCAAATATTATATTCAAGGGGTAATATTTATATAAGTTTTTAATAATTAACCGATGAATTTTTATTCATGCCTAATCCATTTCAACCATTCCCTAATCTCATTCTCACTTCTGCCTGGTTTTCTCATTGTCTTTCTCATTAGGCCTATTTAGTGATAGGTCAACTTCCATGACTAGTTTAGCATATTTAAGTTATAAAACCTTATTATAAACTTACATTATCATAAAACATATGTCTCAAAAATCATCCTCTAATCATTTTAATGATCTGACCTGGTCAACACTACCTGTTACATCAAAAATACAAAAAGTAAAGGGTTTCTTGTAGATTCTACTCACTCTTCTGAGAGACCAATGCCACATAGAGGAAACTTGGAGAGTAATATACATGATTAAATCATAAAAATAGGTCATATAATCCATTTTTAGCCATTTCAAATAACATATTTCCTATTAGGTCATTATGAGGGTTTTAGGAGCGTTGAGACGACTTTTCATTCTTAACAATTGTTCATAAAGGATTTCCCCTCAACTACAAAAAAAATGCCAAGAGATTTAATATATGACCCTTACCTAGCTACCAATATTTTCTTGTATCCTCATGTAAAATTTTTCATATGCCAATGATCATATTAAAATCTTTCTCAGGTTTGCAATGCCTCATTTTATGCACATAGAAAACCTCAATACCAATTTTCATGATTTATCCTTCAAGATTTGAAATAAAACTTAGTAAAAAAAAATTTAAAAAATCATATAACACCTTTTAAAATTATATTATTATATTTTGAGTCTTGGTAATTGAACTTGACCCCTCATTAGGCCACACTAGGTCTTTTTGCTCATTAGGCCTTGAACTACCAGTCATACATAAACCTTGAACACACCTTGAAACCTATTTAATTGTTATAAAAACATCATAATAATTTAATTAAACCTTATACCATGCTCACATACTACCAAAATTCCTCTCACAAGTCTCATACAACTCACCTCATCATACTATGAATTTTGTGCCTTCTTACTAGGTTTTTTCATGCAAAGACTAAGCCTCAAAATTGATCTTAGAATTATTTTAAAGGATAATTTGGTTCTTCTCATTATTAATCAAATTTAAACACTCTCTAATTCCTTTACTAACATAATTCACCAAACTTCACTATGATTTATGCATATACTATCTCACAGGGCTAGACTAGGCTTTTTAATATACCTAGTACTTAAGAATTTGAACTCAAACAAGCTAATTCTCAATGATATCAACCAAAAAAATTCTTAAATAAATATTATATGAAGAAAATTCTACTCTCAATATGATAATAATATTTTAACACATTGTGGCAAGACCTCATATAGATGTCAAAGACTGCTAAATCATGTATGCTTACCTTATATCTTGAACTTGACCTTGACATGTCATTAACCTCAAAATAATTAATAAGTTGCCTTAAAATCCTCTCAAAAAAGAAAAAATATGTTTCCTTAAAATTTTATCTTATCATAAGACTTATTTTTCACATACCACTTTACCATACATGGCCTCAACTCTAACTTTGACATTAATGACATCCATCTTGACTTTGACATCAATGACAACATAAATGCCACAATACCAACAATAGGAACATACCTCAACATATTTTAGTGACTTATAAAATCGGCTTATTTTTATCATCTCTAGAATATTCTATGCAATTTTTTGGATTTTAAAACCTAGGACAAGTCTCAAATGATCTCATACCATGGTTGGGAAGCTCTCCCCTTCTCAAAACACCTAGAAAACATTTAAAAACAAGCAAAAATAGGATATTTTTGGTAGTCTATACATTATTACATAAAATTCAAGTAAATTTTCAAAAATATTTTTATTCTTAAACAAAATCCAAGAGGTTTAAGGAGAAAACTATGTCATTATATATACATTTGAGCTCTTTTTCCTATGACTAGTCACTATCAGGGTTTAAGAGAGGTTTACGACCTGTTTGGAGTCTTAAAGATTATTAATAAAGAAATTATAATTAAATGACATCATTATAATTTTAAAACCTTATTATTAGAACCATAAAACTATTAATAAATTCTTAGACTTCCATGTAAAGTGTGAGAAATGATATGAGCATTTGAAGTTGCTCTTCGGGTGACTTGCTTATTATTTCTGAGGCTAGAGAGAGGTCAAACATGATTTTTGAGTCTCAAAACTCCATTTTATTGATGAAAATATTTTAAAAAAATATAAAACATCCATTTATAGGATTCCACATGTTTTAAAAAAAATTGTTACCCTGCCATATTAATCTAGTATACTGGTTAGGCTTTTGAGTTTTAAGCTTGCTCTCTCTTTACTAGCCCTCAAGGGCACATAAAGTGAAAATTAAATTTTGTATCCTCCTAAGAACTTATTGATATATCTTATATTAATATTAATTACCCTTAAATTTCATTCATTATGTATGGTAACTTGTTTCATTCCCTTGGAGCTCAAATTGATACCTAAGTCTCTTAACTACCCTTTGCCCAAGGAGTGGGTAAGGTCTAAGACAAATTATTAGTAATTACACTATTTGTCTGACCTAAAAGAGAATAAAAAGGTATTTTTAAATTCATTATCACCATATATACCAAATTTAGAATTATATTCATGCCTAGAGGACCTTCAAAACTCAATTTCTCTCATGGCTAAATGGTACGCCTGACTGTGCATATTCTTCTTTTGAAATTTGACTGCATATGAGGTTTATACTTAGTTTATTCAAGTATATTATCTTTTAATATTGGTATAATTAACTTATTAAATTTTTTTAGTCTAAGTTAGTCCTCAGAGTCCTTCACATGCACTTTGTTCCCTTTAGGTTTAGGATTAACCTATCTCCATGATGTAGCATGTATGTGTTTTTAGAAGGTTTATTGACTATGTAATGTGTTTGATCATCAAAATTATCATCATTGATATCCTAAATGATACATGATCCTAGATGTAATATTATTCATACTCAATGTTCTCCCAAACACCCCTATCTCATTACTCAAACTTGATGTTAGACTAACTACCTAAGTGGCCACCTGTATGTGTGCACTTAGTATATTGATTGTGTTATTTGTTTTTATCCATATTAATTGTATCAATAACCTTTCCAAGGTACATAAGATTTATTTTAATAATTTAATGGTTTCAAACCTATTCCATACATCTTTATCAATTGTCTTTCATGTCTGAACCAACTTATCACTGCCTTGCAGCCCATAAGTCGATTTTTAGGGTCAAGACTACATCTTGTATGTTTAGGACCCTATCTTCACACCATTGATATTATGCATGATTTTTAACCTACTTTAATATCCAAAAAAATTAAATAACCTTTTAAACCTATCACAACACCTCAGCTCTCTTCATTTTAGGCTTAAGGTCTATTGGCTCCATAAGCCACTTGTAGGTGTCTTTAGAGGGTTTTGATTAAGTTCATGTGTTTTAGCCCTCTTATTCCTTAATAATAACCTAATCATATTTCATGAACTTTATTGAAATATTAATTGAGTTTAAATCATCTCTTCAACACCCCTTTATTCCTTCCTTTAAGCTAAAGGCTAGTTTACTCCCTAAGCCACCTATAGGTATTGATAGGGTGATTTGACTATGTTATAGGGGTTCTTACCTTCAGAATTTAAATGGATCAATGAATTAATTTGGTCTCAACTAGTCTACAACCTAAATTATAGTTTCTAATATCTCTTTCACACTATTTTGTCCTTTTTTAGGCTTGATATTAGTCTATCTCTATACAGTCCTGTAGATGCTCTTTTGCGGCATGATTGTGTGTTTGATGTTTAGACCTTATCCTCAAATTTTCCAAATGCCTAAATATTATTGAATAAATGAGTTTATTCTAGGTTTATATGGTCTTATAAGGTTTTAAAACTCTGATTTCAACATCTTTGAGACAATTGTCTCTTAATTTTCCATATAGACCTATAGTTTATGTTCTTTAGGGTGTTGATTATATTAGGAGATTTGAAACTATCTTCATGCCACTAATCCCTCAATATAATATTAAATAATTGACATATAAATAAAATTATCATTGAATATGCATAAAGGTTTAGAAAACTCACTCTTATCTCATTAACCTCATTGTTTAAACATGAACCTGCCCTCAAAAATGCATGTAGGTAGATATTTAGGACTCTTTTAGGGATACACAAGGCCACTCTCTCAAGTTATTTGAGTTTCTAGTTTTTCACACTTATAAAAAAAAATCACCCCACATTATTACTCCTTTAAGAGTTTACAAATCTTAAGACAAGAATTTCTATTCATTTCAACACACTTTATTAGTCTTGTATAGACTATAGGATTTTATTGACTATGTGCACACTTTTGAAATAAACTCTCTTAT
>JARHVA010010940.1:97500-110035 GCA_037957365.1 Torreya grandis | reverse complement strand
CTATTTATCTAGCTAAAAATAAATAGAGAGGGATGGTTTTTAGGGTGGTTTTTATAGGTCATGGATCTCCTTTTATTATTGGTTTCATCAGCTAATTCATCTCTACGAGTTACTTTCATTTGGAAGAAGAATGTCTTGATGAATAAGTTGATTTAGAAAATCCTATTGTAATTTTTTTATTTCCTTTTCATGGTGGTCATTCTCAAATTTTTATAGTGATTTATCACTCATGGGAGCTCACTTAGTTTCATGGAATTCATTTTTCTTTTCTTATATGTGTCTTTTGTTTGTCTTCTTCAAGTATGCTTACTTTTGGGAGACATGGTCCATGTTATGTAGTTTACTGGAAGTTTCATTGCTAATTTTGGCTATGGTTCAAGTAATATATCTTATTACAAATTTTTAAGCAATATTGCAATGTTGAAAGAATGATAAAATGAATATAGAAACCATATGCACACTCTCTAATAAGATTCATAGTTATTTCCTTTAATTGTATGTTGTACAAACTGTAGAAATGAGTTGAGAATGATCATAGCCTATAATGTAAGCCCAATACATCTTTTCATGCATTTATGTCTCTATAACTACCTCAATATCATCACTAAGTTGCTAAAAATGACCAAAATGCTCCAATTTTCCACACATAGACCTCATGCATAAGATGTCTACACCTATAGGTTTGTACGAACTAGTTAAGTATGTTGAAGATGAGAATACATTGTCATAAGCCTTTATACGCCATTAAAATAGTGATAATAGGTGTGAAGTGTTCTAATCAATATGAAAAGCTCAAAAATCAAAGAGCTTAAGAAAGTGGCTTGGCAGCCTTAGACAATCAAGTAAAGACCTATAGGCCCTAGGCCTATAGGTACGCTTTTGGGATCAAATTAACATCAAACTAACACATAAGAAAAACTTTAGATAATGAAACCCAACCTAGTTTTATATGAAAATAGATTATAATTCCTTGAATATATACTAAGTCACTTACCAAGTTGTTGACAAAACTAAGGAAACTAAGTGATAGTATAAAGATCACCTACAGTACTTGTACAAAATAGAGCCAATGGTTTGATTGGGCTAGGAGGATAATGGACACTACATGAATAGTGAAATTGGATCCTTTTAATTGAAAATTCAAGTTTATTGACATAGTGAGAAGACCAATTTCTAAATTCCCAATCCTAAACACAATCAATAGCCCTAATGAGCATCTATAGGTGGCTACCCATATAGTTGGTTTTTAAGTCTAGTGAAGAGAGGAAGCAAAGTAGTGTTTGGAAGTTGTTTGGACTAGTTTAGGGACTTCAAACAAGTTCATGAACCATTAGGATGGATATTGATGTAAAGATAGTGACTAAAAACACCTTATATAGTCATGACTCACAAATGTACCTACAAGGCCTACTTAGAGGGTCAAGTCATTTTTAGACCTAAAGGAAAAATGGGGCATGTTTGAAGGACACTAGACCCAATTGAAGAATTCCACTAAGTAAATTCCATGGAAAATCTGTAATGTGTAATTGAGGTTTTAAAACTCACAAAAACACAATCATGACACTAAAAGGGCCATACATAGGTTACAAGTTGAGATGGGTTGGTTCTAAACATAAAGAAGGAATACATGGGTTGTTGAGAAGGTTCAGAGCCAAATTGTGACTTTATCCATGTTCAAGAACCTATTTAAAGTCAATAATGACAATTATTAGGTCCTAAACACACATAATATAGTCAAGTACCTTAATAGACACCTATAGGTGGCTAATGACACAGGCTAGTTCTAAACCTCATGGGAAGGGCAAAGATGTTAGAAATGATATGAGGTCTACCTTAGATAGATAAATAATCAATCAAGATTATTTATACCAAATTAATTATAACTTAAGAAGGATTGATCAAAACTAGGTTTGACTCCTCTACTATACATAGTCCAACATAACCTACAGGTCTAGTTTTGAGTGTTTTGCTTATTTTGAGAAAGGTTAGGGACTATAGAAGGGTATAAAAAGATGAATTATACTTGGTGAATGTTATATATAGTATTTTTAAACACTTTATTTTTAACTTCCTAGACTTGATGATGAAGGTGAAAAAGGTAATAACTTAGTCTAGGCCTAACTCTCACGCAGTCACTAACAAGCCTATAACCAGTCTTAAAGGAAATTGGTGTGTTGAGGGCTTTATAGGCATGATCATGCCTTGAATATTTGAATATATGGTGTTAATGAGTGAAAAAATTCATCCATGTACATTTAAAAATCCATACAATCAATGGGCATATCCATTGTTTTGTCTTAGGCTAGACTCAATCCTTGGGCAAGAGGCAATCTTGAGGATATGGTGTCTTTTTGGACTCAAAGCATGAAAAAAGTTTATAGACCTCATGATGGTATTTTTAGGTATTAAAAATTCATGTAAATTGTTTCCATACACCTCTAGATGGAAACAAAGCTCATAATTCAACTTAAAATTCCCTTAAGGCCTAGTAAGAAGGAGATAGGTCTTAAACCCCAAGACCCCTGATCAGTATACCATGAGCATGTGAAGTAGTGATGAGCACTAAAAATTAATTTTTAATCATTTGACAGGTTTTAATAAATTTTTATGAACTCCTATAAATAATGTAATTGAGTTTTGAGACTCAAAACTCAAAGTAGACCTCTCTCAAAGCTCATGAACAGTAAGCATGGCACCTGGTGAGCAAGTTTAGATGCTCATACCATAGCTCACACTTTGAATGGGAGGATAATCCACTTCGTATAGTTTAGGGGGTTAGTTAATAATTTTACAAGTGGAAGGAGGTTAATTTATGATATGTTCTTTATGAACAATCATTAAGACCCCAAAAAGGTGTTAAACCTCTCTAAAACCCTGATAGTGACCAATCATGGAAAAAAGACCTATAATGCATATATAATGAATTATTTTTATAATAAAACCTCTTGGATGTTTTTTAGGACTCAAATTATGTTCCATACATGTAATTTTATGTTGATGTCATTTATAAGGATTTCCATTAATGCCTTATTTTTACATGTTTTTGGTGTTTTACAGGTGTTATGAGAATGGGAGAGATTCCAAATCAAGGATTGTAGTAATTTATGAGTTTTTATATACATTAAATTATAATTTTTTTATCAATATATTTTAGAGGTGACCAAAATAGGCTCATTTTCTAAGGCAATCTCAAACATGCTCAAATGAGACTAGATGGTAAGGCCATTTCTTGGTTTGCATACTTTCACACGGTCTCAGGACCTCAAAATTGACATGGAGGTTGGTGATGTCATAAAGAAATTTAATAAAATTATTTTTGGTGTTTTCACACATGTATTTTCCTTCCTAATTCAAGAGAAAGAAAGGCAAAAAAGATGGACTTCCACTCAGAGTCATGTGATGAAATTTTACATGGATATATAAATACATAATGGTTCCTATAATATTCCATATTTTTATAATTATCATCCATAAAACTCCCTACATATGAAGGTTTATAGGTTTTTAGGGTTATAAAGAAATTAAGCCTAGTGGGGGATTAACGAGAAAAATGAGTTATTAGGAGTTGTTACAAGAACAAAAATGGTTTTTTTAAGACTTGATTAGATATTTTAAGACAATTCATGGTTTTTTTATGATCTGAAGAATGTGAACTTGAGTTTTAGGTCAGTTGGATCAAGCTAGGCATGGGAAATGAAGAGTTTCAAGACACCTATGCACATGAATAATGGAATGATAGGTCATAAGAGATTATTAAGGCATGTAAGATGTTAAATGAGTTTAATGGGGTTATTTAATGTATAATTTATGATTTTAAGTTCCATTTTTCACTCTTTTCATGCAAATAAGGGAAGTTTTCAAGAAGCTAGTCAAGGTGTCAAGCTAATTTTTAACCCCTACACCACTTGGAAGGTTAGATCTACTTTAGGAGTGAGACACATGGACTGGAGTATTTTTTAGATTATATAATAACTCCCCTTATTTTTTTAACTCATGTACACTTTTCAATCCTTCTCTACTATGCCCCCCTCTCTTTCTTCACCATTATCTATATAAGCAACCACTTTTGGATAAGTTTGTAAAATCCACACCTGATATGGTGAATCCCTACTAGTTTGAGTACTATATTTGCCTTTTAATAAAGATATAAATCTATTTTTGATTTCATAACTTCTTGTCTAAGTGTAAGAAGTAGTGCATAGATGAATGACAAGTGATAACCATCTATCCTTGAGTTCACCTTACTCTTTCATGTTTTGTGCAAGTAGTCTGATCTCTAACAAGTCACATGAAGTGTAGTTATTTGTATATATATAAGTGTAAAGGAATAATTAGTGTGTAAAATCATATCTCTCATTCATACACCTTAAATAAATGCATTGCATATCACCGTCATGTTTGAAATACTTATATTAGAGAAATCTAGGATGTTGTCGTCAATTTTGTGAATCATATTTATAGTGAAAGTACATGGTATTCTAGTGGAGATTAAATTGGTGCATAAAATAATTATATTAGGTTTATTTAATTCTATCTCTTTCCCTTTTCAACCCCAAACAAGTTACTAGTATATGTGATAAGCTTGAATGAACATATCAAGGGAACTAGCCCTTCAATCTAGAGGTTTACCCCTGTTATAGACAACCCATAGGTGTAGGTGTAATCCCATGTTGCACTCAATTTGTAACAATATTTAAATACCTCTCTAAGGGTTCAAAATTTAGTGATAATAGTTCTAGAATGCCTCGTGGGATAATTGTCTCAAGTATATCTTGTCAAGGTGAATGTTGGTCTTAACAACATAACAGCTACATAAGTGTGTTATACTCAGCATTTGGTAAATTCACTGAAGGTAATTTTTTTTAATAGACCAAGTTTTCTTATTTATTTTTTAATGCTTCATGATATTTAATAAGTTAACTTATATTATAACTAACCATCCTATAAGTCCATTCCCTCATCCTGAACTTCCTCTTGAAGTTCAATACCTTGAGCCTACCTTGACATTTGAGAACCCTGAAGAAGAGCTTGAAGATCAAGAAGGTTTTGAATTTCAAGAAGAGAAAGAGAGTGAAGAAGAGTTTGAAGGAAACATGACTAGGTAACATGCTTTCATTGCCTTTAATACTAAAAATACTATAAAAATTAATGCCTATGATGATATCCATCCCCATGCCACCAAGAGTGTTTCCACTTTCAATGGGGAAGGTCTTATCACCCCAAGTGAGCATATTAGAGACATATCCAACTTATAAAATTTATATAATGTCATTGAAGTTAACATATTAGTCACATTTCTTGCCATGTTTCTTAGGGGAAATTCCCTTGATTGTTATAGAACCTTGCCAGGAGGATGCATCACTACTTGGGATGAGTTTGGAGATTTTTTAACTCAAAGGTTTGAATATAAAAGTGATCATACATCACTCATACATCAATTGAATGTTATACAAAGAAGGCCCAAGAAAACTATGAATGATTTCAATGAGAGGTTTTAAAGAACATGGAATAGGTTACCACCTCTCATGAGACCCCCTACAAGTTTTATTTTCCCAACTTATCTAAGAGATATTGGGACTGATATAGTTGTCATGTTGCATTCTAATGAGTAGATATAATTTACCTGAGGCCTATGATATAGCCATTAAATATTATAATGGTTTTATTCAAGCCATAAAAATCCCTCCAAATTTATCTATACCCACCTTTCCTAACATGTCTTTTACTCCTCCATTTATAAATCCAAGCAATAAGGCCAAAGCTACTCCAAACAAATTAGATGATGCCATTGATTGGAAGCAAGATATAAGGCCTTAGAAGATTTAACTAGGAAGCCAAATAAATAATTTAGAGCTTACCAAAACCCATACTATTACCTTCCTAAATAAAATATATTTTCACCTCATCATAATGGTCAAGGGAGGGGACAAATTTAGCCTAATTTTAATAGGCCACCCAATGCCTATAATCTAAATTGTACTCCCAACACAAGAGACATGGATCTAGTCCATAGTAACTTGGTTCAAAGAGAAGAATGGAAGCCTCAAGGATAGTATATGAATGCTAATGAGGGTGAAAAAAAATATTTTTTAGCTCAATGAGGGCCTAATCCTCAATTGATAGTAGAAGATGTGATTTTCATGAAAGTAAAATCAAATGGAGAGTGTGGTAGCCAAGGAGTGAGGTTGGCAAACTTTCAAGTGAAAGATAGATTTTTCCTACATCAAAGTACCTCAGTTTCATATAATACAATTTCAAATAAAAAACCTTTGGGAGATGTTCAAGATGTGGATACAATTCTAAACAATCCTCCTTCAAGGAAACAAGGTGTGATTGCAAATGTGGTAGCCTTTACAAGTCCTGCACCTCTTCAAAATCAGAACTAGGGAAGGGTGACTCAATCTTCATTGCCTCAAATTCAAGGCACTTCATTTAATCTAAGGATGTAAGAAAATATTAGTGTTACTTATTTGAATATCATTGACTGTTTGGATAAAATTAAAACATCCATATCCCTTTGGGAAGTACTCCACATGCCTAGTCAAAAAAAAATACTCTAAGAGTAGTTATCCCAACTCCACATCAACCCTCAATCATCAAGACATGGTGGTGTAGTACTCATAAATGTGCATACTCATATTGTTGAAACCTCCACCAAATCTGAAAATCCTCCACCTTTCTATCATACCCTCATTGTGGGAGACAAACTAGTCCATAATTGCATTGTGGATAGTAGGTCAAGCATTTTAGTTATGCCCAAACTAGTTTCAAACAAGTTAGGCTTGAAATATGAGACATATAGAAAATGAGTGTTAAAATTTTATGGGACACTATCCAATTAAATAAGGCTCATCAAAGGTTTGAAAGTATTATTGCATGACTATTCAAGCTTTCCAATTTTACATGACATAGTGGTGGTAGATCTACCTACACATTTTGATATTTTTCTATCAAGAGACTTCACCACAAAGATATGAGGATATATTTATATTTATTGATATTTATAGGCATTTAGAACAAGGTATATAGTAAAGGTGATCATTAGAACACATCCATTGGCCAAGTTTCACATTGATCCATATGTGGAAGCTAGTTCTAATTTGAATTGTATCATCAATGAATAAGAGGAGTATGCTATAGATGATGGAGCACCTTTGAAACTTAAAGGTAAATCTTATCTCTTTCTAGATGAGTATGGTCTTGATAATTATGAGTATGATACATATACTTTCATTCAAGAGACAGGTCTTGGCACATACATCAGTCATGATGAAGGTGATGAATATCCTGAGGTAAACTTTGATGGTCCTCTTTAATAAGATAAAAAAAGTAACTATATTATTTATATATGATGATGATGATGATGATGATTATAAAGGTGTGATAAATCATGAGAAGTAGGAAGATGACGCAATTCTACCTTCCCAAGATTAAGGAGTTCATGAATGTGATAGTCATGAAGAAGAGGATGATCTATGGTAATGTTCCATGCCATAGTTTAAGAGTTTGAATAAATAAGAAATCCAACTCTCTTTCCTAAAGAACATGAACTTGAAAATGAGGTCATTTGTGGACCTAATAAATATGAAGAGAAGTATCCAATCACTATCATGTAGGATATAGTATTGAATGAGTGTAATGAATCCAAGGTAGAAGTTTGTGTGGTTGAGGAGTATCCTAGGCCTCAATCTAATATTAGATCACTTGTATACATGATGGAATATCAAAAAGTTAAGTATGATGGTTCTAGACATCAAGGACATCATGGTCTAGTTGAATATAAAGTTGACCAAGGTTTCATGGTTCCCAAGAATCAAGTTGAAAAACATCAAATGAACATCAAAAACATTAAGTAGGCTGTACTATTAATCATTTTTAATGGAGAATTATAAGATCTATTAAATGGTGTTTCAAGTGAGAAACCAACAACTAGTAGAGGTCTTATGAATGGTAAGCATTTTGATCACCTTCACATGCAATTTTTTTTAATAAGCATCCATAATATGGTGACTTAATCTCATGGAGCATTTGTGACTCAAGAAACAATCTTTTTGAACCTAGTTGAAGTAAGATGAACTGTTTCATCACCTCAAACATGTTTTGAGGTATGCATATAGTAGGTTAGGGTATTGTTTGAGTATTTTGTGTGTGTGTTTCCATAAATTCTTTGTCATAGCGTGTTTTTCATTCTTTTTGTTTGTTTTGTGTGGGTTTTAAATATTTAAAAGGCATATCAGTTTTGATTATAGCCTAAGAGTGACTCCATATCCAAATGAAAGGAGAAGGTTATTATTCTATTAGCATTTTAGACATGCTACCTCTATGAATTGTAAAGAACATTAACCAAAATTTGACCCCAAGTCAAAATTGGTCACCCCCTCTAGGTTGAAACCTCGTAGAGGTGTCTAAAGTTTTTGATGGTCTCAAGTGGTCTTAAATAGTCCTATATGGTCATAGTGCCCTTGTCTAGCATTGTCCAAGTTCTGGTCTTACGTTCACTTGTCTAGTCCTATAGTCAATCATAAGGTCTTGAAAATGGTAAAACATGGTCAAAGGTATAATATAGCCTAGGTTTATTATAAAAGGTTATTCAGGATGTATTTAATGTCATGTTATCATGCTCTAACTTTTATTTGACTCTTATATGAAAAAAACACATTTTTGCCTCTTTTTGGCCCATTTGGAAGAATTGGACATACCACCTTAAGGAGAGAACAATTTAAGAAGATTAAAAGCATCCTTGGTGTTAGGAAAATGTCATATAAGGTTCAAGAATAGTTGTATTCTAACAACATCTCTAGTTAAATGCCTAATCTTGCCAAAATGACACTTTACAAACACTTGTACAACCTTGAAAGATTGGTTTTCAATTAAAAATGGTTTATAATTGTCTCTTGGGATAAATAAAATAAGTTTACATAAATTTTAGGTTTAAATGACACTCTAAACACATTTTATCCTTCGTCATTGTCTTCACAAGCTTAGGAAGGTAAATTTGCATTGAATAGTACGACCAAGAGAGAGAGATTTAGGAGATAAAAATTTGGCCATTGGTATGGGTCCTAGTAAGATTGAAATAAGTGGAATTGGTTTGAAAATTTATTGTTTATTATTTATTAACAATCACTAAGAGTGATATTAGGACACTATGGCCTATTCATCCAAGAGGGGTCTATTCTTTCACATGTTTATCTATCTCAAAAATTGATGGAGAGGGAAGGTTTTGAGGATGGTTTTTATAGGTCATGTATCTCTATTTCATGTGGTTTGATCATCCAATTCAATTTTATGATTTTATTTCATTTATAATAATAATTTCTTGATGAACAAGCTATTTTTGGCAATCCTTCTATAAGTTCCTATTTCATTTTCATGGTGGTCATTCTCAGATGTTTATAGTGATTTATCACTCATGGGAGCTCACTCAATCTCATGAAATTCATTGTTCTTGTATGAGATGTGTCTTTCATATATCTTCTTCAAGTATGCTTGATTTTGGGAGACATGGTTTGTGTTATATAGTCTATTAGAATTTTGATTGCTAATTTTGGATCTATTACTAGTAACATATCTTAGTAAAAAGTTAAAATAAATATTAAACTATTGAAAGCATGAAAAAATGAATATAAGAACCATATGCACACTCTCTAATAAGATTCACAATTGTTTCCTTTAATTGCATGTTGTACGAATTGTAGAAATGAGTTGAGGATGCTCAGAGCTATGGTGTAATCCCAATACATCTCTTCATGCATTCATGTCTATATGATATCCTTACTATCATCACTAAGTTTCTAAAACTAACCAAAATGCTCCAATTTTACACACACAAACCTCATGCATAAGATGGATACACCTATAGGTTTGTATGGACCAGTTAAGTAGGTTAAAGATGAGAATACACTATCATAAGCCCTTGTAAGCCATTGAAATAGTTATAAGAGGTGTGAATTGTTTTGATAAGTGTGAAAATCTCAACACTTAAAGAGCTTAATAAAGTGGTTTGGTAGCCTTAGATATTCAAGTAAATACCTATAGGCCTTAGGCCTATAGGTCTTATTTTTGGATAAATACAACATCAAACTAACACATAATAAATGCTTAATATAGTGAAACCTAACCTCATTACTGATGAAAATAGAGTCTAAATCCTTAAAAAGATACTAAATCACTTACCAAATTGTTGACAAAGCCAAGAAACTAAGTGACTATCTAAAGATCACCTAAAATACTTGTACAAAACATAGATAGCCAAGGGTCTAACTAAGCTAGGAGGATCATGGACTCTACATTAATAGTGAAATGGAATCCTTTGAGTTTAACCTTAAAGTGTCTTGACATAGTGATAATACCAATTTATAAATTCCCAAGCTTAAACATAGTTAATATCCCTAATGATCATCTGTAGGTGGCTAACCAGACAATCATTTCTAATTTTAGTGAAGAGAGGAATAAAAGTAGTGTTTGGAAGTTGTTTGGACCCATTCAAGACTTCAAAAAATTTCATGAACCATTAGAAGGGATATTGATGTAAGGATAGTGTCTAAACATCTTATACAATCATGACTCACAAGTGAACCTACAGGGCTACTTAGAGGGTCAAGTGATTTTCAAACCTAAAGGAAAGGTAGGGTGTGTTTGAAAGAAACTAAACCTAATTGAATATTTTCACTGAGTCAAGGCCATTGGAAAAGTTGTAATGTGTAAGTTAGGTCTTAAACTCACAAAACACAGTCATGACACTAAAAGGTCCATACATAGGCTGCAAGTTGAGATGGGTTAGTTATAAACCTAAATAAGGAATAAATAGGTGTTGAGAGAGGTTTAAATCCAAATTAAGACTATATCCAAGTTCAATAACCTATTGAAAATCATTAATGATAGTGATGAGGTCCTAAACATACATAATGCAGTTGAATACCTTGATAGACACCTATAGGTGGCTAATGACACATATTAGTTCTAAACCTCATGGGAAGGGTAGAGATGTTAGAAATGATCTAAGGTCCACCTTAGATAGATAAATAAGTCATAAGGAGTATTGATACCAAAGTAAGTAAAACTTGAGAATGATTGATCAAAACTAGGTTTCACTCCTCTACATACATAGCCAACATAACCTACAGGTCTATTTTTGAGTATTTTCCTTGTTTTGAGAAAGGTTAGCACTGTAGAAGGGCATAGAAAGATGAATATTACTTGGAGAATGTTCTCATAGTATTTTCAACACCTTATTTGAATTGACTATACTTGATGATGAAGATGAAAAAGGTAAGAACTCAGTCTATGCCTAACTCTCACGTAGTCACTAGCAAGCCTACGACTAGTCTTGAAGGAAATTAGTGTGTTGAGGGATTCACATGCATGATTGTACCTTGAAAATTGTTATAGAGGGTGTTCATGAGTGGAAAAATGCATCCATGGACATTTAAATGTCATACAAGTAGTGACATATCCACTATTTTGTCTCAAGCTTGGCCCACTCCTTAGGTAAGGGGTAGTCTTGAGGCGAAGTGTGTATTTTTAGACTCAAAGCATGAAAGAAGTTGTTGGATCTCATGGGGGAATTTTGAGGTATTAATTGTCATGTAAAATATTTACATAAACATACAAGTGACCAAAAACCATAGGATTCAACTCAAAATGTGCTTGAGGGATAATAAGAAGGAGATAGGTCTTAAACCCCAAAACCCCTAACTAGTACACCATGAGCATACAAAGGATTTATGAGCACTACTAAGGAATGTGGAATCATGTTAGAGGTTTTTTAAAGGTGTATCAACTCTTACCAATAATGAAATTGAGTTTGGAGACTCCAAACTCAAATTAGACCTCTGTCAAAGCTCAAGAATGTTAAGCATGCCACCCAAAGAGCAACTTCAGATGCTCATACCATAGCTCACACTTTGCATAGGAGGCTGATCCATTTGGAATAGTTGAGGGGGTTAGATAATAATTTTCCAAGAAGGAGGTCAATTAATGATTTATTCTTTATGAATAATCATTACAACCCCAAATAGGTCTTAAACCTCTCTAAAACCCCAATAGTGACTAGTTATGGAAAATATACCTCTAATGCATATATAATGACATATTTTTATCCTAAAAACTATTAGATGTTGTTTAGGACTCCAAAGAGGATCCATAAATTTACTTTTATGGTGATGTCACTTGTACAAATTTATAAAACTACCCTATTTTTGCATGTTTTTGGTGTTTTATATGTGTTCTAAGAAGGTTAGAGATTCCAAATCATGGTATGAGGTAATTTTAGAGTTTTCATAGCCATTAAAGTCCAAAGAAAACCTTAGGATATTTTATAGATTAATATACTAGGCCCATTTTCCAAGGTAGTCTCAAATAGGCTCAAAATGAGACTAAATGGTAAGGCCATTTCTTGGTTTGCATACTTACAAAGGGTATTAGACCTAAAAAATAACATGGAGGTTGGTGATGGCCTATGTACAATGAATCACAAGCTTTTGGGTCATTTCACATGTGTGGTAGAAGTCTAGAGCAAGAAAAAAAGTAAGGA